>PNEQ01082019.1:0-42229 GCA_003012365.1 Medauroidea extradentata | reverse complement strand
GAATTAGGTCAAAGTCTCCGCCTACCTGCGTGTAAGAGGCTCAGAAGGGACGGAGACTTAAAGGCGACATTGAATGGCGTATGGAATGCCGCATTGCCTCAACAAACCAAGCACTGAAATACCGCGTACAGGGTTTCCGCCGAAGCGTTTATACAACGGGACACTAATATAATTTTATTGGTTGAAATTCTAAGCAAAGTTCAGTGCAAGTTTGTAACAGAGTTTCACATACATACAGGTAGTATATTTTGAAGTACGGCAGTCTGAAAATGTGATTATTTAACTTATGATGGAGGGCTTAGGAACAGTGTTTTTGATGATGTCTTAACAAGGAGATTCGGACCTTATCTGAAGTGTATTTTACTTTCGTATGTTTGCACAAGAGGCACACTTGGAATAAATTTGCAGAAAAAACCTATTTACGTTTACACTGCGACGCATTTTAAACACGTGGTTAGCGGCGCATGTAAGGTTCGCGCGGCATCACAAGCCGAGTTGGAATTACTGGTTTTTAGTTCTGTTAAATTTAGAGAAACACGTATTAAAAATGTTTCACTATTGCATTCAAGTAAAATGCATTACTTTGCTCATAACTCAAAATGCATACCGTATTACGAACATTGATGGTGCAGTTAGTCATATCTAATCTTTTAATTATGAATCATTTCTCGCCGTTCCACAGTCATCAGGTAGTGGGTGGATAAATATTGGCAACAATTGCCAAAAGCATTTCTGTAATACATAATGTTTGTAAAATTCAACACGTTGGATGAGATACCATAATGTGCTCGCTGCCTACCTGAGAGCCATGTTTTGAGCTAGAATAGAGATTTACATTCTGAGGTGCTTAATCATCAGTATTGTCATCCGTTTTAGAAATCAACAATTTTTAGCGTTGACAAGAGTAGAATATTGCAACAAGAATAAAAATGCAGGTTTGTTTCATGAGATGATGTTTTCGAGAATTTCTAGATAATACAAATTAGTATTTGTTCACAGATATCAGAGTACTGAAAAAGAACATTCCCAAGAATCCTGTATCAACCGAGGTGGTGAAATGTCATAGGTGGCATGAAATATATGCTCAACAGATTGTTCCCAGCGAATACAATTTAACATGCAAATCCGTGTCGTTGTTCACACCAGCGCTCTAATATAGGCAACGACCATAACAGCGTACCGTCGGTGTCAAACGTCTAGAAGGCTAGACTTCCAATTGTAGCTTGCTTCCTTCCCTCCGGCGCGCTCCTCCTGGTCTATCTTCATGCTGTCCCCACCCCATCGAAACACAATAGTTCTGGAACATACTGCCCATTCCACAAACATTCACTACTGGCACCTTAATGATTTCTGAAGCACGATCGTGCCACAAGTTAACTAACTTAAAAACATAAGTAGCCTCTTCATGTCTACATAAATTTGACTAAATTAATTAGTCACAAAAAATCATGCTGTTACTATTTCAAAAATCAAAATAGTTGCACTAACAGTCACACGAAAATAAAATGTTTTACGATTAAAGAATTTTAAATTTTTCCACTTTCGTGACAGGAATAAAATATAACTATCTTTTAATAATAGTAAAGTGTGTTATATAAGCAAATTTCATGTTTTAATTTTTCTCGTAATTATAAAATGTAACACATGTGGCATTCCCAAATTTTTTTTTCCAGCGTAGACCTGTGCCTTGTACTGTTAGTTGCAATTGCTTGTATTCGCTGTAATTTTTTTATACTTTGTGGAGATTCGAACTCGTGACACTTATCCGATACTCGGTGACTGCCAGTGTTCTTAATATTCGTATGTAACTACGATAATATATTCGTCCAATTTTGATGTTTTATTAAGTGCAGGTATCTATTTTCTCTAGCGGCGCCACGGGGTTTATTACACTGTCCCAGTCAGTCGCCGTCGTGTGGTTAACTGCTGGAACACCTCTACTACCCATTGTAAGTTGTGCAGAAACTTTCTGCTTTAATTCAAGCATACGTTCGTGTGCCAACGCGAGTGAGGTCCATCTTCCTTGACGATCACCTCGTATGTCCCTAAAATCTACAAAAATTGGAGCTTCTCCCCGAAATAACATAAGGGTACACATTTTTTATTACTTATAACAATTGCGTAAACACATACCTATTGCAGCAGTTTCCTATAATTACTCATACAAGAACGCAAAACTACAAAATTCTTGTATGCGTAGTTTTACACTTTGGTTTTCGGTGCACGCCTTGGTTAATCATCTATAACACCTAGTTTGTGCGTGAACGCACTTTATTTAAAGTAAATACATAACACAGAATGTAATTTACCTGGCTTATAATTAGACATTCCTTATTTATAAAACTGGGTTTAATTTGACAGCAGAGCTTTTTTAATTATGTTACAGCCATAAATATTGCAACATGATTAATACTTAACGGCACTGAGGCCAACCGTTGCACTGCTGCTTTTTTGACAGTAAGTTCAGTGGCGGCTCGTGGGTTGTTGCCAGGTAGGGCTGCAGTTGGCAAGAGTTGTACAGGGTTGTGCGCTGGTTGATTCTGCAGCCACTGACACGCTGATGTACGTGCACTACTGAGTTGTCACAAAAGATCCCGTAGCCAGCAAATATTTTATGGTCGTTGGTCTACGTCGCGTTCATCAAGAGTGTACAGTTCCGACTATCTGCAGTTCCACCTGGCAACAACCCACGAGCCACCGCTGAATAAGTTATATTTTTAAAATAGTTGAGTTATGAGCGAGTCGTGTTACTAGTTAAAAACATAAATGTTTTAAAGCCACTCCGATGTTGATAACGTATATTTTGAGCCTTAGCCGATCAAATTAAATTAGGCTACATAAATTTAAATCTCACTCAATAAAAACATTACATAGTTGAATGGTTTACCTTAAGTTTTAAGCAATTTCGCTACAAGGTGATACTTATATTTGACCTGCTAAGCAAACTTTCATGGAGGCAGTTATGAAGGACACTCTGGAATAGCCAGTTACACGATACTTGCCGCTGAACCAGGAGAAGTGAGATACATTTTTAGTCAATTCAGTTCGAAAACTGCAGACATAATTATCAAGAGAGTAAAGAAGTCAAGAATATTATATCTTATTATAGGTTATGACATTTATGCAGAAAACTTAAATTTTCTGTTAAAATATTTTTCATGTCTATAAATTTTAATTTTCGCAATGTGGTTTTCTTTATTCCAAAACATAATTGTCTGTTTATCCAAGACATATTTCAACCTTAGAATTGTGTTAAATACGTGATAACAGAGTTAAAATGTTTACATCGTATATAACCCTCCTTCAGAACATTGCATACCACGTATTATCATACCAAGCGAGGTAGAGCAACTGTGACAAGTTGGACTCGTAACCGGGATAACCCAGGTGCTGTACTCGGACCCGGCAATCCCGGCTTCCACTGCTTAACGAAATCGTTCCAGTTGAACGCTGTGACGGTTAATTAATAAAGATCACGATAGTCTCTTCTTCCAGTTCTTGTCATTGTGCCAAGTAATGTCACCGTCGTAAATTACATCGCTGTCAATCGGTCGTAAATACGATAAATAACTACCACCGGACTTTGACGTAATCGGTTAACATGCAGCTAAAGCTTCAGCAGACTCCACTTAGTGCCAGCGATGGCACGTGGTTTGTTGCCAGTCTTCTGATTCTCAGAACTGTACACTCATGATGCACTAACAATAAGGAAGTGAACATGCAAGAGCTACTAGATACTGATTATTTTGTGACAGTTCGCTAGAGGCTTGTTAAATTCGCGGGTTTTACTGTCCTGTAGATCTGCTTCCACGCTGTGTACACAAGCAAACACCAGCTGCTCATTGGCTGCTCTCTAACACAGTGATACCACGTGACTGGGCCTGCATTTATCCTACTTGTTATTGGCTCAGCTCCATCCTGGTGGTGTCAAACTGCATAGTAAGAAAACACAATTTTACAAAAAAATTTGGAAACTAGTTTCAAAAACATCTTTCGGTAAATTTACAAGTGTGTTGTAGGCTTTGCAGGAAATTCTAGGAAATATACCTACAAATATATAAAACATTTTTGTATACTCACAAATAGTAACTGCGTGATTACAAATAAATTCTTGTACACATTTTACAAATTGTTTTATGTGATACAAATTTTTTTTTCTGGCAATCAGTTTCAAGGATATTTCTGTTAAAGTACCAAATAATTAGTAAAATGAAATGGACCGCTGAAGGATATTTTATTTTACTCAAACACTCTACTCATGAAAGTATATCCTTCTAGTCCTCACAGGCATTTCGAAAATTTAAACCACTTTATTTACATGCGACGTCCTTGCAATGCCTACACTGATACGAGTTTTGACATTATTTAACAAGCTCTTCCTTGTTAAAATACGGATTTTTTTACTCCTTTGTTTAAGGTAAAACGAACATGTAACTGTTTCATTTCTATTTTCTGTCCAAATGAAAACGGAACTATTTCAGTGCTCTACTGTTCACTAATAAACGGCACTTCTATGCATTTTGCCAATGGTTGTAGTGTTAGTTACGAGTAACACACAAACCTGTTTAGTTCTCGACATCCGTAGCCTTGCATAATGACAACTCGCCGTTTCACTACGGCTGTCGACCATGCGTGGTTCCATAGGATCTTCCAAGGAAACTTCCGCGAGATACACGGCCTTTAGTTATCCAGGCTCGTAGGTGATGTTTTAATCTTGGTAAATGATGAAGTTATTTTCTCTCTCTCTCTCTCTCTCTCCGTCAGTCATAGTTTATTGGGCTGTAGCAAACGGCCGAGTGAACGACGTCGGCACGGGTTAAGTAACGCGTGTGGCCGGAAACTGTGAACGGGATATCTCGCACCGGTCCCGCCTCGGACCACGTTTCTACTCGTTACGAGATTCTAACGAGCTGAGTTCGTAAACACGTTTCCCAACAACTCGCGCTAAAGGCCATAATGTTCTGTCGGTGACGGGCATGCCCTAACTCAAGCGTTGCCCCATGAGGAAACGAAATATTTATTAACTAAGTAATTTAACTTTCCGCTTTATCACTACCGTTTCCAAAGTTTATTTTATTTAACAGACCGAGCCTTAAGACAAATATCATTTAACCAAATCGCTACAGATCATCAAATGTTTTACTTGCCACTTGTAACTTTTTATCTTGAGCAATAGCCGTACTTCAAACTCACATTTGAATAGTAGCTACACTTTCGCTTTATAATATATGTACAGCAATTTGGCAAAATACTATACGTTATCATTATTATGAGAAACAAGAGTGATATCGGTAATGGATAAAGAATAATGGAGATAATGCCCAAAATGTTTATATGTTTAATTTACTTTTCTTTGTATTCAACCAGGTATGCTCTCGTACAGCTTCAGTAAATTTTCACAGTTATATAGCCGTTTACTATAAGAATTTAAGTAATATCTGTAACAATTAAATCTAAATTTTTCCGTACATACAGTGAAATTCGCATCTACAGTTCATTTTGAACCAATATTGTTGACTTGCATTGGATCATTCATGTACAACAAACAAGAACTGATCCCTCGAAACTGTCAAAATTGACTGAAGCTACATGAACAGAATATGTGATCTTTTCTGCATACTCACTCGCCTTAATGTAAAAAAAAATATCGTTAAAATTTATAAATTTGAATTCAACGAGTTGTAAATCTGAAATCGATAAAAAAAGTAAAAATTAATTTCGTTGTTCATTATAACTCTAAGGATTATAAATGGTTATTATTTTCGTTTTGATTTGCTGTGAGCAAAATGTTGCCATGTAATACTCTTACTACCATGAGCTATTACTGCAGTTTAAGAAGTTAGTTTCTCTCATGCGAGGTCAGAGTCACCAAAACTGTGATGTGGTAAGTTCAAATCCCAACTAATACACTGTGATAAATGGTGCGAAATAAATTAACAGTAACAGTACTGCAAATAAAGAATATAATTTATGTTGACGTACCTAGAAAAATATCACATATTTGTACTAAGTTTTACGAATTTATATATTATCTTTCTATACTATCAGCGTTAAAAAACATACTAGCACTACGAAAAAATGTTATCGAATAGTGGTTTTAATGTGGCAAAATTAATATTTTTATTGAGCTAACAGAATATTTAGTTCCCTAAACTGTGTAGGGGAAGTAACAGAGCTAATTTTGTGGACCTAACTAAGTAAGTAATAACTAGGTAGCATACTAACGCCTGACAACACAATATTTGGCTGATGCAAATGTAATAATTTATACGGAAGCACACAAATGTACAAATGTTGTGCCAACAAAACCCCAATGTTCGTGTATGCCTGTTTCGTATTCCAACTTCCGCGGCCACATTTATTTATTATTTATTTATTAGGTTTTGCTTTTTGTTCTATTGTAGGGTTGATCTGCGAATCGACAATATTCACTCGCAATGACGTATACCCAACAAATTTTGTTAAGTGTATCGGGCGTAGCTGTAAAATTACATTTCTATAATCCCACGAGCCAAAGAAATTAAAGAAATTTATCAGTAAATACCTAAACTTGTGACCACTGTACAGTCTGTATTCTATAATAGCAAAATTTACAATAACGAATCGGAAATTATAACAGTTTTCACAAATTCATAATATCCAAAATGGTGCCGCATATTCTATTTGTGCTTGGCGTACAATTTGGCCATCTTGTTTGATCTTATCTGTGTTGGTCGTAAAAAAATTACAAGACGGGTGTGGGTGTTCATACCCATACATTCTTACTAACTAGAGAACGTTGTGTAAGTCTACTGGAATGCCACTCGTGTCTAGTAATTTTACAATACGTCTGCCTGGACTGAATAGGCTTACAGGTATGTACAATCAAACGTATTGACATGTCAGTAATACTGTCGCACAATTTCCGTGTATACCATGATATCACATTGTTATTTCATATTCTAAGATATGATGACGTCGTGTAAGATAATTATTTGGATGTAAGTTAAGTGAATTCGTAAAAAGTATCGTCAGTCTTACGTGTTGAGTTAAGTTGATGTCTGAGTAAAACGTCTTAAATACACTGTAAAAAAATTTTCTAAACTGTTTAGGAAGTTATTATCCCAGACGCAGTATGGGACAGTTACCATACTTCCGTCTCGTAAATATGCAAACTTTTACAAATGTTACAATACTAGTCTGGTAACTTCAGTATGCATTTTACTGTTTTATAATTAGGTTTAGGAGTGTTACCATGGATGTCTGGGAAACTATTCTACCATACGTACTTTCTTAGCGCTCCTATACGCACGTCTGGTAAATTAACAAACTATTTTTAGAGCGTACAACATCATAAATATTTAAACCCAAACGTGTTTACTTGTGTACCTTTAAGTATTATGAAAATAACTCTACTAAAAAACTGCAAACTCCATACATCGCAGGAAAACCGAAATATTATTATAATAATATAAGACATTTGTACGAATTAAAAACTATTTAAATGTTTATTTATAGTATTTATTCCAATCGTTATAACAGTATAAGGTTTTTTCATAATTTTGAGATCTATACACTGCGTAAGTAATTTTTAAACTTATAATTATAGTAGACAATAGAACAGAAGTTTTTTATTATTATAAATTATACGTATTTAGTTATAAAAATTAAATTGTTGGATAACATCTAAATTTACCGTGCTACATCCAAAGTTCGACAGAAAGTAAATGAAGGTCGATGACAAAGTGAAATGAAAGTGTAGCCATGAATATGATTCTGGAAAAGTCATGCGTCGGATATCTGCTACGTTGAGACCTGTAATCACAGCAGCTATCTGTTTCACGGGATTTAGTGAGGAGAATTGCTCCACGTAGGCTTCCTACAGGTTCCTCGTACAACCGCGCATTGAAGTTTCCGTTCGTTTGTGGGCCTGAATACAATGCTGTGGCTGTTCTTGGTTATAACATTAACAATGCTTCTCTATACTGAGATGTAAATACTTTCGTCATCTAGCTGTCAATTATAAACCAGGTGTTTGACTTGCATCTGGTTTTTGAGAAATAGACATGCCAAAACCAAAGCCACCATGTTGCTACAGACGTACAAACATATTTACTGGACTATGTACGTAGGAAATTGTGATGGAAATCTATGTTACCCGAAAAGTTTTAGCGAAATATTTATTATTTAATATTTTATTGCTATTAAAATAAGTAATTATTTGTAGTACTTACAGGATAGTTTTTAAAATTTTTCATCGCCAATTTATATTGGCATTGTAATGTAAGGTATAATTAACATAAATAATCATTGATTTTTTTATTGTTGTAAGAGTCAACACGCCCATTCGATATTTCGAAAGTCATTTAAATAAAAACTCTGTTTTTGGATGGTTTTTGTTGTTGGGGCGCGTACATGTTTTTTTATTTAGATCTACACTATTTCTAGCGACGGTTGTGTTACAGGAAACCCAGCAGTTACATAAAAGTACTAGTCCCTATAAAATGAGGGACAAAAATTAAAAACGAAGAAACAAATCAGGGAATCAAGAAATGGCTAAGTCAATTGTTCCTTAATTTTTATTCTTTGTTTCTCATTTTCTCGTCCTCAGTTCTTTTATGAACCTGTGGGATTTTCAGTAACTCAGCACTATGCTATCTATGGCGCATACAAAAAAAAAGTTTAAATACAAAATATCTTGTGTTTTTTTTATTTTGACAGGTTAACATATGTTCATGAAAACGGTGCGTCAGATACACTAGCTCTATATGTCTCACATAATTCGGATGTTAATTTCCAGGATAAACATATCGTCGACATCAGCTGCATTAAATGTAAAAATCAACTAAAAAATAATTTTCCAGAACGTTCTCAAATTGTCACCACTTCGAAACATTAATTTTGATTAGGAATTTAGTGTTATAATGAAACATCTTTACATTACAGTGTAGATGATTTGAATATAAATAAAATCATTTAATGTGGATTTATATAAGGGTAACTTGTTCAGATGATACGAAAGGGAACAAACTTACATTTGAGGGGCTTAGAATAATGGTGGTGAATGTCAGTTTTATTGAGAAGTGATTTTTTCATTAATTAAGCATGTTATAAAAGAAAGTTCTGTTACAATTGTTACACATTTTTACTCAATTTTCGAAGTTAAATTCAAGTAGTAAAAAAAAACGGACGACACATTTTTTATGTATATGAAATTAATCGTTTTTGTGAAAACTACTTTACGTGACTTACACCACTATCATTCTAAGCCCCTCGTTAATATTACCAACTTTATTTTCTTTTAATTAAACAATTCATCCTACTGTACTTTCCTTCATATTTAGTTCTACGAATTTTTCTGCATATTTTAGTGCCACATACGCGTATATTAAGTTAGTTCCACCTGCCTTTGCCAACCATATGAGACGAGGAATGCTGTCCAGCAGGATATGTTGAGAGGACCCGCCCACTCCCTACCAAGAGATCTAGAGTCTAACCTGTCAGGCAAGATACACTCCCACTCCTGGGCCAAGACCCGAGGATCTAGAGTCCAACGTCGGCTCGCACGCACAGGATATCGTGTTTCACAGGCGCTGATTTTTATCGGCAGAACAACGGTAAAGCACAAGAATATTTAACGGTTGTGTCTATATTTTACCGTCGCTGCTTACATCAGCTTGCTCCCTCTATCGTTGGGCGTTGGGCACGGTCGTAACTTTAGTAATTCTAGAATTAACCTTGTAAGTACGCAGTTGTGGCTGCTTTGGATAATATTTGTCATGTTCAGTAAACGGTAACTGCAAATGTTTAAATGTTTACTATAATGCGTATCACCTTCAGTTAATAGATTTATGCTTAATGTGCAAACCTGCTAAGGTCCTTGTGAGATACTTCTGGTAAAATTGCCCATATTTATCCGCAACTACATTTAGCAAAGGAAAATTTGCCTTAGTAACACAGATAACCAATAATATACACTTGCATATTTAATATTTTCTTATGATAACTAGCAACTTAAGAGATTTGTAAGGATAGCATAACAAAGTTTTTATTAAGCAACTAGTGAACCCCTTCTGCGATTCTGAAAAAAAAAAAAAAAAAAAAAAAAAAACATTGGTGACAAACTGAGTTATTTTACAGACTTATGTGTTTCAGGCTCGCTCAAACAGTAAAAGTAAATTACGGTTATCATTATTTTGTGATAGCAGGAGTAAATGTCTACCGCCATTAAAACAGTTGTTGAGCGTGCGTTTAGTTATGAAATAGAAAAATTTTCGTAAATGAATTATACTTGAAATTTTTAGTAATAAACTAGAATTATTTTTACTTCAGTACACTACTAAAATATAAAACATACTGAGTGGCTCAGTGTTAAGTCTGCTGATACAGAGCATATCCGAGTTACGGCAGTTACTTAGCTATGTCTTTAAAATCCAAACTCTTGAAACTGTTACGTAGTCATACTTTCATACTTTCACCAATTTCTCACGTCTTAATTTGATGTTTTATAAATAATATGAAAAATAATCGTCCTCAGTTTAAGCAGTAGGTCTAAATTTTACTTGTAGAGAATCTGGCTTTGTTGCAATTTTCTGATTTTTGTTTCAAACGTTTTACAGCACGAGATCTGTGTAGTGTACCTAATTGTAATTATATATTGCATACATTGCAAGCAACATTGTGATCTTTATTAAGTTGACAAATATAATTTATCTACTTAAGTTTGTTTCAGTTTATCTCGAATAAACACATACTTATATTATTTTGTGCGTCGAATTTTAATAATTAGTATAAACGTGTGATTCGTTTATTAAAATCCATCCTAAGTAATTTTAGCAACAATTTACAAAATACTCAACATCAATGACATTTCGGTTAAAAATACAATGTCTTAACACTTATTGCGATGATCAAGACCAAGGTTCTCGGTTATATGAATATCGTTTAGCAACTTGCAAAATTAAACATCTGAAGTCGTGAAACATATTTTTTCTTATTGCCAATTACAAACGTAGATGTACATAGGCAAAGCAATCGCGAGTTCAGTGACGTGCACGTTAGAATTTACTGGCCTTTGTATACCTAGGCCCTACCATTTGTCCATTAGATGCTACTCACTGAAACAGCAGGCAATAAACGAGAAGATTGATTATGCAAAAGACAGTGATTTCTAGTATGAAGGTCACTGAACTATCAGATTTTTCCTTTCCCTAGCTAGTTGATTTGGGATGGAGTGTTTTAGTTATATGTGTATCTCGTATATACGTTTAAGTATGTTGAAATATTTTTGTTAATTAGCCTATAGTGAAGATCACCTGCAGATCGAATTAAAATTTTGATTTAGCTAAAATAATAAAATTGGCCATTTATTGTTTCGATGTTACTAAACGTATTGTTGCTTAACGCCAAGTAATATTATTTTAACATTTAAAGAAATTAGATTGATCCAGTGTAACATTACTCCAACTGTAATTTACTTTACGGAAAACTTGGAACACATTTTGACTTATAATTCCATAATACATCACAACGCAAAATTAACACACTCTGCATCCTGAATTACCTGTATTGTAGAACTGTAAACGTCTGCATGACGTCCGACGTCAGTGGCCGGAGTGTACAGGAACGTTGGCCAGGGTGTAAACTCTCAAGAGAACCTACTACTTTGCAGTTGTGTATCACTTGATTGCGTTGTCCATAGACGACGTGTTTACCTTCTCCTCATGCAGTACTTGCTGTTATCTGGGCGAGCTATCGGTAGCATTCAGTGAGAGGGCTAGCTCGCTTTCAGGCGAGGTCACGAGCACCATTACACTACACCGGAGTATCTCGAGTGTTCGCCTCGTATCTGATGTGGCAACGATAACCCCGCGCTGCTGCGCTGGACCACGCGTCATTTCTTCCCTTTTACCCTTCCCTTCTGCCACAGACTTATCCCAACAATCTTCGTCTCTTGCAGCGTTTAAAATAAGTAATCCGTTGTAGTAAGGTAGGTTTTCTCAGTCTCGTCATCAGAATTTGTCGCTCACCAACATATGTCGAAGTGCTTGCAAGCAATAATGGTTTTATTATTGCGGGAACACCGTAAACCGAGGTTAATTTAGAACTTCTTGGATGACTTTGCTCACTAAAAATTTTGTTCTTTATGTCGTTTAGTGAAGAAAGTTTCAAACCTTGGTTATAGGGATCAAATAATTATTTTAAATTACTCGGTTCTATCGATTGATTTATCGAAAAAAAACTTTAAACTATATTTTTAATGTTTACAGTCCAACATTTTTTAAATTTAAGCGTTTGTTTTAATGTTATGCTAAATACAACGTCTGCGTCTAATTTTTACGTTATTTATGTTACATAAAATATTCGCTTCGTTCTTGTTTCTTCGACATTTTGAACACCGTGCATTCAGTTACACTTCTATGTGGTTTTGGCTATAAGTACTTTTTAATTTTTTTTCCGCTCTAATCATAGCTTTTCGTCTGCTTATAGCAACTTACCCTAATCTCGAGCAAGGTAAGCAAGAGTACATAAAAATCTTCTGTCGTGAATTACTGAACGCTTGAAAACATTACTAGGGTTACTGTTTTGTACGCCTCAAGATGTAATTTGTTCCCACCCAGCCCGCCGTCGTGACTAATATAGGTAGTTCACTATAAAGTGAGAACTCACTTTAACTTATAATAAACATGAATCATATTTTATTGGGTCCGTATACATAAAGTTTTGAGCATAGTGTAACGTTTACACTTGTTTTTAGATACTTGGAAGTTTTCATATCAAAACTAGTTACGGTGGCTGTTAAATAGCTGAAAGAAAAAAATTAGGAATGCTCATTTTATAGAGAACAGCCTATACCCGCCTATTGTTAACTGAGATTTTATAAGCAGCCTCTCTTTTGAACTTCGTTTCCTATATGTTTTACGTCACACTGCTGCAAGTTAAGGTCAGTATCACCCCGACCCCCTCACCAACGGACATTTACACGTGCAAATATTGTTAAATTTTGTTACCAATATGATGTCAGCACGGTGATGCAACACTGGACTAGTATGCCTTGCATGTACACAAAAGTGTAACGTTTAACGTTTATTCATGCGCTGCCAAGTAGAAATCACTCTTGTATAGGGACAGGTAGTTTCCGCAAAAATATTTTTGAATCTTCTTGTTTCAATGCCCTACTTGCACACCTGCATGTTTGCTTCGTGGTAAATGGTTGGATGTTGTTTATCCCTCAGCTGTTTGGCGTTATACCTACTTATCACAGACGTCTGATGTCGCAGTAACCTTTTTCTGAACGGCACAGTCAAATATCAGAATCTTCCACACAAAGAAAATATGTCAAAAACCACGAAGGTGAGCTTCAGAAATGAACGTAAGTCATCAAAACAAAGTATTGCGAAAATATATTCGTGAATTTTACCAGCTACGAATGACGTTCGAGCAGTTTTTGACAAACGTATTATCGGTCAAAGCTTTGCACATGGGTCAGTGACCTGAGGCTATATTTATCAGCTTTGACCACGGTCTATGAAGGTAGAGGTCTTGACACTGAGGAATAAAATGTGACTCCTTCATGTCGCCGAGCGCTAGTAGTAATTTGGTGGAAGATTTGTCTTGTTTTTGTATTTGGCTTAGATTAAAATGTGAAGTTGTTACCGGAATTGCGAGTATTACATCGAAGGAAAAAAATGGGAACATAATTTTGTATTGGAACACATTTTTTACAGCAATAAAATTTAGTTTTTCAATCTTTTACTTGTAGATGCACTTTCCAACGATTCTAAATTTTTGTAGGGCACGATAGGTTTCATTCGAATGTGTTCACTTAAACAATAATACACAACATATTTCTTCAGACAACTTTTATAAACAGTTCCACACATGCCAATGCATTTATGGACATGGAACATGTATATACTATATCCGCCTACCTTATTAACATTATTTTATGTAAATAATTGCAAAAATGTTAAAACGCGAGATGTAAACAAGACAAATCTTCCACCAAATTACTACTAGCGCTCGGCGACATGAAGGGGTCACTTTCTCTTGCTGGAGACATAGGCAGTGTCAAGACCTCTACCTCTTAGACCGTGGCTTTGACGTAACTGTATAAGTTAGCAAAGGAGTAATTCGTGAGTTAAACGGTTCACCTGTAGAATTAAACGCTTCACACATAGTCATGCCGCGTCTATTCGTTCATTGTCTGTTGTTCCAGGGAGTAGCAGCTAGTGGACAAATGGTCGGGGCTTGAGTATGCACAGGGCAAGGGTTCTGACATGCAGGCCATTGAAACTGCGAGATATTCCTTTCCATGTGTGTAAGTGTGCATGGACAGGTTAATATCATTGTAAATGTTTTAATTCTTTTCCTGAATTCCCACGTTGTTCGTAGGCCAGATAAAATATCCTCCCTTGTTTGTAGGATATGTAAGATACCGTCAACTCGCTTGTTTCCGATTTTCATATGTGGGAAACGTGGCGAACGCTGCCTTCGATATTCAGAATTCTCTGTGGTGTTCCCATATCTCTCCCTTCTTGTTATCTACCCTTGCTCCAAACTCAAATCATGTAAACCTTATCAGCGATGTTGGGAGGGAATTATTTTGCCCAGTTAAATCCTCAAGTTAGAATTTTAGTATATTCTTTCCTTGGATACAAGTCATTGTTCACGTATACATTATTTTGCAGCAAATGTATAAAAATATGTTTCCCTTTCTGTGTATTATAGATTTGCTCACTTTTATATAAATAATACCCGATGAATATTTTCGAATTCACCATAAATCGGCGAATTCATATAACCTTGCGTTCGTTGACTGATTGAGAATCGAGGGAAGAATAGAATGAAGACATAGGTAGGCTGATTGACTACAATTTTCTGTCGTAATTTTGTAGTTTATTTTTCTGAACATTTAGAAATTGGTACATGATAAGCACAATAACGTCGGAGAGAACGTGGGCTTTAAGGTTTGTTAATTTTTAAATTATGAGAGGCAAAATGTGAAAGAAGGACGGTGGAAGGAATTCCTTTACATTCGCCTGCACAAAAGATTTGATAACAGAAATATAAACACGTAATTATACAACTAGACTAGGAAATTATATGTATAAAAATCGATTGAACAATTACTTATGGAATATACGATAGTAGTAAAATAGTCATATCTGTAACGAAGCTACTGATAAACAGAATTCCTTGTTGAATAGCTAAATACTTACATAAATTATTTCCTCTGAGAATTCGAAAAAAAAAAGTGAAAAATTAAATAATTTTGTAATATGATGCGTTAAGACAAGCCTTCAGATGACCATTTGGATGGAAATATTTGGTGTATTTAAATTCAAGAAGTTCGGAGTGCTAAGAGCGTTTCCGTAAAAATTGTTTTTATGAAAATAATTCTTGAACGTACCTACATTTTTACATATTATTGAATACCTGTATTGAAATTTTTTTATGCGAAATAACGAACGTTTCATTAAGATGCATAACACGGTCTTTAGACTACACAAATTTATTTCGTTCGTGTCGTCTGAGTAGTTTTCACTACGGGTAAGTAGCGAAAATGGCAAATTGCTAATTTTGCATGCCTTTGTAGAAAAACCTTGGAACCGAAAAGTATTGTATTTGTGGATAATTACTATTAATACAATGTGTAAGAGTTGGGCAGTGTTTAGTACAGTTATACAGTTGCGAATTTTTCTATACATTTCGCGGTTAAAGGCGGCCACGTGTGGTCACACGCGAGCGACGTCGCATAAAAGGTGGGCTTACTTTCCACCGCGCACGGCCCGCGAGGGGGACAATGCAGATCGCCCGCGGGCCGATGAAAGCGACTCGCTCGCCTTTCAGAGTGTCGCTGCGGTTACGGCATGACGGAAGTATCGCTCGACATAATGACGACGTCGTAATTATTCCAGCACGACGACGCCGCCCGGTCGCTCCACTTTTACCCCCTCGTCCGTGGACCAGTGATGCTGCATCCACCCTCCTGTAGTCTCTCACCGTCACGAGCCAGCCGACTGAAGTCAGGACTTGTCTCATCCAGCACCTGTCTTTGCCTTTCACTGCTTGCACTTTCTAGCTCTGTTTCAGCTTCAGGCAATCTCACAAAGACACCGCCAGTTATCTTTGCACTCTCAGCGGGTAGTGTAAGTGATCAGTTGTTACAATTTTAAGGACACCACATACCAATGTTAAATATGAAAAAACTAAATAAATACCGTAAGCAGTGGTGACTTTGGAACACTTTGTACTATTTTTACTTCGTATAATTGTTGACTTTGCATAAATATAAAGAAAATGCCACGTGGATTTTTATTATTATGAATTTAACGGAAGTACATTTCTTTATTCAGGGCTAACATATACGTGAAAAATATTTCTTTTTAATTTCACGAAGTCACTTCACGTGCCCAAACTCATTCCCTCTTACGGTGTTTATATATTTATAAATTCTGAACTAATATAGAAGATTTTCGTCGAAATGTTTGGACTGTGCTACCTAAAACAATGTACGTAACAGTAATATTTGGAAATTCTGTAAGAAATTTTAATGTACTTCTAAGTCTCAGTTTTATTTACAGACATTTTGTCCGTGTTGTTGTACGGAGGTCTTAGAGGCCATTGTTAGCTATGTTATTGGATTTAGTAATTGTGTTTCCGAAGTCTTTACAGTTTTTTTTTTCAAATTGATATGAAGTATTTTATTTTCACAAACTGCAATACATACAAGCCGCTTCAGACCACCGCATTATAGAGAATTAATGTGGCTTTGTGGAAATCTTGAGTGTGAGTGAGGTTGATAGATTTTGGTCAGCGCTTAACATCGAGGTCTTTAGCGCTGGTGAAGGGTGACATGAGGTGAGTATGGAGCAGCGCCGGAATGAAAGGGCGTGGAAAAAGGGAGATCCCGAGAAAACCCACCGACAAACGGCATCGTCCGGCACGATTCCAACATGCGAAAATCCTGGGACCGGTCCGCCAGGAAATGAACCCGGATCGCCTTGGTGGGAGGCGAATGGTCTGACCCCTCGGGCACCGCGGTCCGGTGGGAATCTTGAAATATGTTCTCGTGGTTGTTCTATTTCATGGGAAGGTATTTAGCGTAACTGCGTTGAATTTTTTATTTTACTGTACAAATGGAGCCTTATTGTTTTGTAATTTCTGTATAGTTTAGTAATTTAAATAAAATTATTTACTAAAGTTTGGCGAATTCGGGGCTACTTTTATTTTTTTCCGAGAAAACATTTAGTGGTGAATATAGAAACAGATTGATTACGCTGAGTTCTTATCGTGTACTCGGAACAAAACGAAGAGGATCGGGCCTAGAAGCGCGTGAAAAATTAGGCTGACCGTTGCATGCTTAGCGTTTACTACCTCGTAGTCTTTAGAGAAATTAGCGCACGTTTCATAATTTATTTTAAACTTGTGTGATTTAGTGCACGTTCAATTTATCAATGCTTTAAAGTTGAAAATGTATATTTTACAATTTAATACATTAATTTCGTTAGTGATTGTAATCTCGCAGAACACATTATACCTACGGCAGCTACAAAATAGAATGTTATATTATTAGTGCGGTTCTTTCTTATGGCCACCAAGAGTATTGATATAGGTCATTCGGGATAAACTGAGTACTAAAAATTTAACCTTTGAAAAATATGACTAGTCATTACTGCATTTTATTCAACATTAACATTGTTCTCTTACTGCTTGTATGGTTGGCAGCGATTTTTCGAAAATAGTTTCCTGTATTTTCTTACTTAAATACAACAATACTAAAATAAAATCAGTTGAAATCGACATAGTTGACTTTTGCAAAGTTAATAATCTTTTCTTTATGAAACTATAACAGTTGCTACCGACTGCACAATTTATCTTACACGCACAAACATGAAGTGACGTGTCCAGAGAGGATAGCCATTTCTCTTCGTTGGCCGTTACACGCGGAAAGATACGAATTGGCTGAAAATAGAAATTTTACAGGGCTTTCTGTAGTGCTCACTTTATCCCGAACCGTCTATACTTCTATACTAGTAACATATTGACGTGAAAGAAATTACATTTTGAGTTGTATTCCTATGGCGGCTGTAAATTAACTACAAAATTATTTTGTCACAAGCATGACACATTTTGATGCTGTGCATCGTTTCATTCTAAGCAACAATGATAGTGCAGCTCAGTAATGTACCATAATTTATAAAGTAATGATGATAATGGGTGTTCTTCGCCGAGCGGTGGAAACCACGACGTTCTACTAGGGCGACTAGGCGAGGTGATTCTATGATGGTTCGCTATTGCCGTCTGCAATAATGTAATAAAACTAATATTATTGTGGGTTTATTTATTTGGTTGCTGTTACAAAGTTATAATTATAAGTGGGGGATTCACTCAGATGGTAGCTACATTGTGGGTTTATTTAGATGTTATTTAGTGTTAAATGATTTAGACAGTTATGGTTAAACGGGCATTTACTCTGCTACAATGACAGATACACGGAATACAAATACGGTTACAAAGTATTATATTTATTTAGGAGGGGAGCGCAATATTACTGATTATTAAATTATGATATTAAGTTGAGGGTTGCTGCCACATAACTCGATCTGACGATCTCACCAAAAGCCGGATGGATGAGGTAGACGGCATCGACGGACGAGCACGCCCCTGCCGGGACTCGACCCCCGAGCCCCGGAGGAGAACTGGACTGCTGTAGAGCGGATGAGTGCTGGCAGACGACAGGCCTAGTTTACTTGGTAACAAAACGTTATATTGGCCTGCTTGTCCTCATTATTGCGCTACTACGAGGGGTGTGATGTGAGTTGCTGTCTTCCGTAGTTTCCCAATGCTTACCTGATTGCCAGGCGATATCATAACATTATGTGGATGAGGGGGTAACAAAACACCCAGAACGGAATCCAGAGAGGCAACTGTAAATATTGACCTCCTTGGCCGGGAATCAAACCCGGGACCCTTGGTTCACCAGCCAGGAGCTATAACTACTGAGTTAAGCGGCCAAACAAGTTATAAAGTAATGCTTTCACTTTCATACTAAGACCTATTGATTGTTATGTGACATAAAACACATTACCTGAAACGGGCGTAAACATAAACTCATCACAATCGTCTCATATAGATGAGTTGGCTGGAATAAAGGCTTAAGTTAGCTAAAGCCTTTCTTCAATCAAACAATTGATCTTGTGTGATTATGTTCATAGAAGACACCTAAAAATTTTTGTACCGATATGTAAATTCTTCACCAAGTTGTGAATTATTGTCTTGACCTGTGCTGGTACCATTACAATGTTAATGATTTCTGTTTTACGTTTGACTGTTTTATAGTTATTACTATTGATTTGTGTTATATATATATACATACAACTTATTTGTACTAAGAGAAAATTATGTGAGAGAAACGTGAAGGGAAAAAAAATCGAATTTCTCTAAAACATATACCCGTCGTTATCTCGCAAAGCAATTTTTTTACTTAGGCCTTTGTTCCAGCTAACTCCAGAATTAACATTTTTTTTTCTTCTCAGAACACGTTATTTCAAGCAGGTAATGCAACTGGCCTTTTTAAAACGCACTATGTGTAGTTAAACCAATTTTCAGTCTTCCTTGCATCAATACATTTAATATTGTGACCCTTAGCATACGCCAGTCTTTCCATCGCTAACATGACTGTACCCAAGGTAGCTACAAGATAGATTCATTTTGTGAAACAGTAAACCGTATTAGAGATACAATATATTTTATGGTCTCATAGCGTTTCTTATTATTTAATGGCTTTTACTGCGTGTCATTAAACACATATTTTCGTGACCAAACGGAACTGCCAGTTAACAGAACTAAACCTAACCGGTCCATAAGTTTTATGAAGTACTTTATGTCTGAGGAGTTAATTTATCACGTTACACATGAAATATACGTAAAGTGTGCTTAAAGTTTATTTTAATTTCGTAGTATTTTTAAAGCATGCCTCTACAGATAGTATTAGAACTAACTCCGATAAAATTTACTCCAATATCGCATTTATAGTTGTGTTCAACTAATATATAAATAGTATAAAACTTTTATAAGTAACCTTTTTTTATTTTTGAATAATAAGATAAAATTTAATAAAAATTGTCTATTACTAATTGACCACAGTAATTTTTTTTAGTTTAGTTACTTACCTGCTTTATACCACATTAAATAAATAAATATATATGTATATATAAGTACTTATATCATGCTCATGTATCACATTTTAAGTTAGTGAAACTGTCATATATGCGTTTTTTTCTCGTTAAAACTGTAATATACTTTAATACATGATCATACTGAAAGAATCTGCTGAAATTTTAAACTATATTTTACTTACTTCGAATTAAAATAAAGAGAATGCTTCCACATTTCGGATAATTCAAGTCCCTATTAATTAACGACTATGACAGCGAACTTTTGGTATTAATAATTGACTGTTAGTATATTACTAAAAATAATATATGCGAGCCCTTAATACAGTGTCAAAACACTTCGATATATTTAAGTAATGTTTTTAGAGATATGCTTTTATTTTAATTCTTAGCAATTATTAATTTCCAACCAATTTCGTTTCAGATTACGAGAGAAACTGTGTTATAAATTGCAATAATACACAATATACATTAATCTTACAGTTTGTATCTGACCGGATTATTACGGCAGAAAGAAAACCGTGAGTAGACAAGATTTCAAATATTAAATTATACATTTTCATAGACTAAATTATTTGGATGAAAACGGGAATGCACTAGTAAACATATAATTACTGTAATATTTAATTTATTTGATTAAAAAGGGGAGGTAAAGACTGCCAAATGATCTTTCCCAGAATAAATTTGTATTTCAAAGCCACAATTGGTGTTTTTTCAGCATTTTTCGTATTTGTGTTGTTTCAACATTTTTTTTGTACTTAAGAATTGAAGTTTTTATGTGGAAGTAGTATTTATTTCTTACAAATGCCACTACCATAGTGGCGTTCTGGAACGCTTCCTGCATAATTTAATTTTTTTAAAGTGTCAATGAACGAAATTATGCACTGGTTATGAAAATACTTTGAGTGAGCAAGTGAGTGAGTAAAGATATTTAGGTGAGAGATTAATAGTGAGGTCTTTAGCGCTGGTAAGTGGTGTTATGAGGCAAGACTGGAGCAGCTACGGAATCCAGATAGAGGGACGGGAGTACCCCGAGAAAACCTGCAAGCAAACGTCAACGTCTGTCTGTGGTCGAACTCAGAACGGCATGATGGGAGGCAAGTTGTCTGGCATGCTTCCGTAGCCCCAAGGCTGAGAAAGTAATCTTACAGGATGTGTATTATGAAACATCATCATACATTGCCCGGAGTGACTTCAGATAACCATATCAAAAGGAAATAAAATGCAGTTATATTTAAAAACCTTCTGTGATTAGAAATGTTTGCTCAGGGACGTAACGAGATTTGCTCGATCACCAGGTTATTTCTAAAAGCCTTCAAGTAATTCAGGTTATCGTTACTTATCAAACGCCTATTTTCTCTTCTCGGTTTTTTGTTTTTACACCTCAAACTGAAATTTTCCTTTGCCGGGCTAACGTAGTTAGTAAATATAACCGTTTTACGAAGGCCGAACGGTATATGGCCCAAGATTCTCTGAAATAAGAGTTTTTCTTAATTTTTCCTTTAATCTAAATCGCACATAAACTACGGTTTACGACAGTTGAGTTAGTAGTCCTATATATATGCACTTGTTTCCATAATAGAAACAACTCTTTGTTACTCAGTGAAAATTTTGCGTTTTCTTATGGATGAAAACTAGAATTCAATCAATTGTCTGTTCGTGTCACTTTCTCGGTTGACAATTGACGTCTTAGTAGGCCTCTCGCCTCCCACCAAGGCGATCTGGATTCGATTCCCGGCGGGGTCGGTTCCCCGGATTTTCGCATGTGGGAATCGTGCCGGACGATGCCGCTGTTCAACGGGTTTTCTCGGGGACCTCCCGTTTCTCCCCGCCCATTAATTCCGGCACTGCTCAATACTCACATCATGTCATCCCTCACCAGCACTACAGACCTCGATGTTAAGCGCTGACCAATAATCTTTCTCACTCACGTATTAGTAGGGACACGGAAAATTCTAGTTTTGTTTTGAGTACAGGTTAGAATTCAAGCAACTATACGTTAGTTTCACGTACTTAATTGTCTCTTGACTCATTTGACACCTCCTGGATAGACCTGAGCCAATTATGATGAAGCAAGTAAATGCAGGTCCAGTCATGTTGTATCAATGCGTCAGCGAGCAGCCAATCAACAACTGCTGTCTGCTTGCGTACACAGATATCTTGGAGGCTGGTCTTCACGTCAATGAACCCGCAAATGTTTCATGTCCCTAGCAAATAGGTGACTTCTACATAAATACCCTCGGTTAACTGTCATGAACCCACACAACTTAGCTATTGATGGAAGTATTTTCCAATGAAATTGCTGGTAACACGACCACCTTAAAATTATTATAAATTAAACATATTACGTGAAACAGACTTGAAAATTAGCTTGTATTGTTGTACAAGTATTGCTTGAATACGGGTTTGTTGTAAATGTGAAATCTGCTGGAACAGGAGTAGAACTGTTATTTCTGTCAATAGAGACCTTCCAAACGAAAAAAAATCACTCGAACACACTTTAAAATTTAGTGTAATTGTAAGTTACATGAAGGATTCAAGGTACTTAATTTATTACAAAAGAGAGTGGTGTTAAAATACAACTTCTGTAAAAAAATCATATACATGAAAAAAAAATATATATATGAAAATGTACCGATAGCATTTTTTTTAAATTTATTTGAAGTTATATATTTTACGTTATTAGTTATTTATGTATTCCATGTGACAGCACTATATTAGTCATTAGTTATATATTTTAAAGACAGAGCTCACACGGATCCGAAATTCTTTCTACGCCACGACACACGTGTACATGTTGGTACGACGTTTCCTGCGACAAGAGAACGAGGCAGTATTGGGCACACGCGCTGAAGATGATAGCCGGTGAAGCACGTCTGGAACGTATTGTCCGGGTCGACTGGACGAGGCCAGGCTCGGCTGAGCGCGTCGTTCCTTCAGGAAGTCGCCTGTCATACCAGGCTCCTCGTGTTCTGGTCCGGTCCTCGCCGGGACAACTGGGCCGTGGAGGAAGAGTCGCGCGACACGCGAAATAATTCCCTCCTACTGTTTTTTCTCCGGAAGTACGTAGAACGTGTGACGACAAACGGCGAGGCGCGTGACCGTCACTCTCTCCTCTCGTAGAGAGGGCTTGTAACTTGGTGCGGGAAAACTGGAACAACGAAACCAAGGAAAGTGAACTATTCAAGTCCCGTTGTCAGGGATACCGTCTAAAAAACGTAATGACTTTCCCGTTATCTATGGCTCGTGGCTATGCAAATCTCAGGGAAATAAAACATTCGAGAGTTCAACGACTAGCTTTCATCATATATTCGCTGTCCTTTGTATACTCAAACCCCGACCATTTGAATATTTGCGGCTACTTACTATAATAGCAGACAATGAACGAATATAGCAATATAGCAGACAATGAACGAATATATTAGTCGATCATGTAATGAACAATGATCTTACGCAGATCATTGAACTGGCGAGTCTTTTCTTTTCGTAGTTATGTGGTATTGCTCGTGTATCTCCAGTTTCCGTCATCAATACATTTAGTCACTTCTAATGACTAGAGACATACAAAATTCGCGTTATCATTTGGTAGCAGACTAAACTTCACTTCCCTATACATAACAGAGCATAGTCTGCTATTCAATTGGCCACGAACTTTTATGTGTTGTCATTTGCGTGTGTTACGTCTTTACAGAGATTGGTCTCTCTACCGTGTAAGCATTCTCCGGCAAGTCACGACAATATTGACAAGCGGGAGACGTCGAACGAACCTATAGTCACTTGGAGTCTAGTCAGCTGTCAGAAAATAACGCGAATTTTGCATGTCTCTACTCATGACGAGACTCATCTTACGTGAACTCTTCAAGCATGGCGGCCACAATTGGTGCCAACTGGAAAATCTCCTGTCAGGCTAATTTATATCGGGTATATTTCATGTCGGGTTCAGTTTAAATCAAAACAAGTGAATACGCTTTCATTACCAGCGGGATTAGGGCCTACACTGATTTCAATTAGAGCACTTATCAAAAAAATAAATCCTGCAAACTTCTTATTCAGAGTGGTGACATTAAAAAAATTAGTAAGGGAATATTCACAGGCAGATACCGGAAAAATTTCGTGTTATTTTCTGACTGCGAGATGTTCGCTCGTCGACATCTGACATTATCGTGCAATGTCATGGCTCGCAGCAGGAAACGATTTTGCCAAGGCTATATAAGTTTCCACTGTTGAGTTACCAATTGCATGTAAAGCAGGTTACAAAATACGTAAGGGCCGGTGGCCGACGACATCACAGATAGGGGTGATACATCGCAAACTAGTTTTTTGCCAACATACCCTTGAAAACACTGCAGTTTCTTGCAACATACTCTGTTGGTTGACAAACGTCTAATAGAGCGTAGCTCTCTGCAGACCAACATCAGGTAGTAAATATCACAATAGAGTGATTCTTATTGGCTCTGTCAAATAGGGTAACAGCTCCGAGTACAAGCGAAAGCCAGTAATCTTTTGTTAAGTTGTACGAGTGTTCAGATCCAGTAAACAGTCAAGTTTTCCGGCGAGAAACCATTATCTCCACAGTTAGTGATCAAAAACATACATGTCAATAAATCCCAGAATGTTGCTAAATAATAACGTGGATTTTCACATCCTAGATACTGATAACCGGTGATGTTTCACTGATTTGAATAGTTGAAACTGTTTCTTTAGCAATCGGTGAAAAATCATTGGTATTCAGTGAAAACTTACTTAATTAGAATGGGAGAGCAGTTAGTTACGCATGAATACGGGATAAGGCATTAAACTATTCAAAATATGAATAGAAGATCGCTTAAGATTAAATTACATTAGATGCATAGATTCTGAGACAAACAACGTGGAATTCGCTACAAAAAAGTTAATTGCTATTATTACAAACACTTGCTGTTAAAACTTTTTTATTCATTAACAATATGATTTACAACTTGGGTTGAATCGCTTAGCCGTTGTTTTGTATAGAGACGTGAATGTATGTGTTGGCAGCATACGTAGCCAATCAATAATAGTTCAAAAATTAAGCCTTGAATGCAATATAAGTTGACTAAATTTTCACTTTACGTTTTCGCAAAGAATTTTACGTCACATTCCTTATTCGCGAGTTACCAACCACTCGGTGTACATATCACGTCAGTGCTTGAGTTGACACACACTCACTGCGCAGAAGAGTGAGTGAGTGAGAGATTTTGGTCAGCACTTAACATCGAGGTCTTCAGCGCTGGTGAGGGGTGACATGAGGTGAGTATGGAGTAGTACCGGAATGAGAAGACGGGGGAAACAGGAGATCCCCGAGAAAACCCACTATCTTCCGGCACGATTCCCACATGCGGAAATCCGAGGACCGAACCCGCCGGTAATTGAATCCGGATCGCCTTGGTGGGAGGCGAATGGTCTGACTATTCGGCCACCGCGGTCCCACTGTGCAGAAGAAAGAAAGAGGTTATAATAGAGACCGGCAGAAGGTGTGTTATAAATTTGCGGTTTACTACAGGTTAAATCGTATTAAATGCTATCCTCTAGTTATCCGAGAACGTTTCGTGATTTCTTTTGTGTATAGCACTGATGTATATGACAGATTGGCAATATATTTGTCACTCTACCACTGAATCTCTAATATTCGCTACAGCCATTCTTACGTGCGTGATATGAAACAAACCCTTTGCTTTTTATGTACTTCGTGCAAGCGAACAATAGCGTATTTATATAAATTAGGTTTTTTCTATTAAAAATATATTTATGACATGATAAAGTTCTATCGAGGAATATAATTACTAACATTTCATCTCACTATACATTTATTATTTTATTATTTTAACCACTCTGCCAAATTATTACTGGGGCGGTTTCTCCATAAGTCTCAGTTACCAGAATTAGGTATGTTTTATAATGTACATGAAACGAGTACATATCTCCAGTATCAGAAAATACGCCAGATTGTGGATATTTACCATTTACTGCAAACATACACTTTAATTCTCTTAAAACATGGAGTAAAATACGCAATTAGAAAATTTCAAAATATCGTAAGTTAAGAAGAATTAATTAGCTGGGATCATTGAGGTGATTTTAGAGCATGCACCATCCAGTTTGTTTCACATAAAATTTAACACTAGCGTGAAGTCTGTCTTCTATCGTTGTTGATTATCCCACTTAAGTCAGTTTAATAGAGCTGAGCCATAATATTTTTAATAAATTTAACACGAAGACCGATGAAATATAAATATTTCAAAGTGAACTTTGCCTACTTTCCGGCTTAGTATCGGAATGGATAAATTTTCATTGAAAATGTAGATGTTATATAAATAATTAAAAAATAATTCAAATGCTGTTAAGTAATTCATTTACGTGTTTTCCTGAATAAAATAGTAAACTATACAATTTATTAGTGAAACGGTTAACTTTGCTATTATAAATTGGTTAAGATACTGAGCGTAAAATACGTCACTTTTTCAATTTTTTTCCCCTGAGATTTATTTAAGCAACATGTTTAAAGCCCTTGCAGGCTGTGAACCATGTAATTTTGTGTTCACACTGAACACGTGTTTCCCAGGAAGGCAAGAGCTCGGCCACTTACTTCACTGAACTTGCGTGAAAGAGACTTGGAATGACCTCTGACAGCGTGTTGCACTGCAGCAGGTAGGTGTATATAGCGTTCTACTATCACGCGAGTGTCTAGCTCGACCTCAAAGAACAGTGGTTACGAGGCCGGTCACTGGCAAACACTAGTCTCAGATAGTTGTTGACCTCTCTCCGTCTTACTAGCTGACAGTTCGTGCATGCCTTCTGCTGTGTTGCATCAGTCTGTTCCTCATTCCTGTACGTCGGTTGACCTGTAACGATAGCAACAGTCACCATACATTAAGAACGCATTTATCATTCTTATTTTTATTCTTATCTCCTTTCTGAGTGTTGGCAATCATCACAACTATTTTGGCGTCTTATGTTCCAGCCCTGAATAAATCACTGGTATTGTAGAGTTATACAACTTTTTGACATTTTCAATCTTAGGTATTCGTTTTTTCTACTTATTTTGATCAACTTCTCACCTAGAATAATCTGGCCCAGGTATTTAAGCTAAAACAACTTCATTGTATTTATGGCAGCTTAGTATTTCCAATTCTGTTGACAATTTCTTCAATTGTGACTCGGTTTATCCAGCTTAACGGTGGAATTTTTGCGTTTTTTTACTTAGTAAGCAATTCTAGTTTTACCATTACATTCTATATCAGGAATCATAACTATATGAACTGAAAGATAGGTTTTTCAAATATTGATTTTTTAATACCAGATATACATATGCCTTTGCCAAAAATATTTAATTGCCTGAACCTAAGATATGACTCTAATTGTAAAAGTTTTTAAGGCATAAATATCTGTTCCTGGTTAACAAAATACTATCAATACAAATTGGTTGACGCATATATATATATATATATATATATATATATATATATATATATATAGAGAGAGAGAGAGAGAGAGCAGATACGCACGACAGGCGCAGGGTCACGGAGCCGGACTCAGGACATGCAAACCATTATCTCGTCACCATTTTGGATGACGTCATGGGCGCCAAAATGGTTTTGACCTTGACCTTGGCATAGTATTATTTGACATAGTTTCATATATTAATTAAATTTAATATTTCAAAATTTTCCAAAACATAGAAAAGTTAAAAAATTAATATATATATATATATATATATATATATATATATATATATATATATATATATATATATACACACACACACATCGTTTTAAAAATTCAGACAATTTTAAATAAATTATTTCAAAAGTATCAATATATCTGATAAATCTTATTCCGGCAAAAATTATTTTTTCTCTGCTATATTTGTTTACTGTCTACTTTTCTACAGTCATTTATTTTCATTATATTTTTACTGGCACCCCGGGTGCTCTCGGCAACCTTCGAATCTGCCACCATATTTCTTCTTGGAGTCGCCACCACGAGCGCTGCAATCGTCCAATTAATCAATTATTTAATTCTAGTTTTGTACTATATATATATATATATATATATATATATATATATATATATATATATATATATATATATATGTATATATGGATCGCATGCCATGCAGTCTAGGAGGAGATATCGCGCTTATAATTTTTAAATGGCGAAACTAAAACTAAAACATTGGCGAACAGCTCGTCGTCATGCCCGAAGTGATCGCGAATACCGTCGAACAGCTCGCGAATTATTTCAGGATACTCTATTAAGGCACATAGTTTACTATACTTCAGGATAGGCTTACTATTTCAGGATTTTTTCAGGATATTGTGCTTCTGAATCCTTTACTTCAGGATACTATTCAGATTTTATCTTACGGTGCACAGACATGAACACAATTTTTTTGTCGTCTGTAAAAGTGTTTTTTAAATTCGTAAAAATTATTGGCTGGATGGGTTTAAACATAAAAATATATTTAGGATCACGAACAAATCAAATACTATACTCACGGTAAAGTGTAGTTTTATTTGAAGTTGAAGTCGTTTTGCTAGAAATAACATTCTGAAAATAAAGTTACTCGTGGAGAGATGCCAGACATAAAGTTTTGTATTTCTTTTATAGTTTCGTTAATAACTATGGCGCTTGAATTTTTTAAACGATACCTAAAGATCATTACTGACTTACACAAAAGCTGAACGAAAATAGCATACGATAGAAATATTTTTTTGCACACGTGTTCAATATTTTTGACATAAAAATTTCTAAGTTTTGGAACACCTCCCGAGTTACCTTATGTTTTATTGTGATGAAAACTTTCAAATTATGGGTACATTGTACTCTGTGCACTTGTCTTTAAAATTTACAAGGTTTTTGTTATAATAACAAGTCATAATGATAATATACATTGTTTGAAAGGAGAAAAGTATGCACCACTTTGAAAGTGCTCGCGTTGCCACGATCAACCTACACCTACTGTCATCACGGAAAATATCAATTATAAACCAACATGTGTCAAACAGTTTTCCGTGTTATGTACCATTGTATCCGGCCAGGAACATTATTATACTACAAGAGAGAAAAGTCTGTGAACGAGCTGCTTTTATGGTTCTATGGTAAGGGAAAGGCAATCTAATAACAACACAAAAAATACAACCCATACATTGCAATGATAAGTTTTATGCTTTCTTGAGATGGATATGTCTTGCAATTTTTATACTCTAAGCTTATAGTATAGGTCCTTTCGACTTTATCTGAGCAACGCCACATTCGGGTTAACTTAGTTCATTTTTAAACGCGTACTTCTTTTGTGAAGGAAGCTGGTGTAAGGTTTCAATGTATATGAATCGACTGAACTGTGATTCAGTAACTTAAATAATGTAGGTGGTTTATTTCAAGCCCAGCTCCAGTCGAGCTGTGCACTAAACAATTGAGGTGCTGACAACCACAGTGGCGTAAGGCAAACATATTTAGTAGTGTAGTTTTTATTCATATTATACACATTTTCCAAATGAATATTCTGTAAAAAATATTTCCCATTTTTCTGAATTTCTCAATTCCATTTGAGTACTACTTAAAAAATGTACTGCATTTGTCATGTGATTACGAAAAATTGTTTACTTACTTGGTTGAGCGGGGCGCGTGACGTTGGGCTTCTCATGCCCCTCGGCACAGTTTTTCTTGTTCCAAGCGCTCAAGGGAACTCGTGGCCGCCCGGCGTCCTCGCGGCGTCGCGGCGCGCACCCGGGTTGCAGATAACCCCGCGTGATCCGATCCAAAGACACTGCCAGGCGGGGAGTTTGACTGGGGCTGTACATCTGTCAAATGTTAACGCAGGTGTCCCATGGCTAGCTCAGCGAGGACAGAAACCTCGCGTGGAGCAAAAGGGCAAAAGCTGGCTTGATCCCGACACTCAGTGTGTGCAGGGACTGCCAGCAGCGCTCCCAAAATAAGAAAGTCTGTGACTATGTAATAAAGTAAGAAGATGTAAAAAAGTGTAATCTACGGCTTGTCGGGCCTTGATTTTTTATAATAAGCGAAAAAAAAATTATGTCGAAAATTGTGATAATTCTCTTCTTTGGTGCGCCATCCCCCTTAACTGGCGTGCAAGATTACTGCACATCCATTTTTGCTACGGGGGTTATGCGGTGACAATATCATTTTTGGTGGAAATTCTTTAGCAAAGTTCAATACACGTTTTTGTCATAGTTTTACGTACATCCGGTTGGTACATTTTGAAGTACGGCAGCCATCTAGGAGGGTTTCAATACCGTGTTTTTTAATGACGTGCTGCTATAATAATAATATTCCATCCTTGTCCAAAGTGGTTTTTCTTATCTTTCAGTGACACAACAATGTATAAAAAGTATTTCATTGCACATTACAAAGCATTTGAAGGGCGTGAAATGCAGCGCACTGAAGGATATGCACATTTTATATACACCAATTACATACCCCGTCCCGTTTACTTTATGAATACATCGTGTTTCAGAAACATGTGACCAAATTCCGCGAGAGAACTGCTGATGTGAAATGAAGAGGTGTGATATGCGACACCCGTGATCCACCACAAATATTAAGGACAGTGAAAGAAGACCGAAATCCTTTCGTGTGTGTATATATATACAAAGTGCCCCGACCAACGTTGTTTTGTCACATAAATAAATTAAAAATATTTACTAAACAATAGCACTTAGGAATATAAAAAATAGATAAAAACCTATTCGCAGACCTACCGAATGTATATACAAAATTTCATTGAAATCTGTTAAGCCGTTTCCGAGGAGTATGGAAACAAACACTGTGGCACGAGAATTTTATAGAGATAAGATTTAATGGATAGTATGTGTGTTAGAGGAACAAAATGTGTGTATGTGAAGTTTAAAGTTAACCGAAATCTGTTATATAATGAAGTAATGGTGCATCGTAGGCACCACATCACGTGAAAACCTTCAAGTGATGTTTGGTGTCGTATTAGTGAGAGTGTCGCGATTAGACAAGACCTCGCTCGTCATGTAACTCTGTAGGACTACCACGTGTAAAACGCTCACAAAGGTCTGCGTGCGCCGTTGTAGCGGGTATGTAATTATCTATGTTTGACTTACAAATTTCTTCTATTTGAACCGGCCTCCGTAACATGGTCGGTAGTACGCCAGTCTATGGTGAGATTGGTCCTGGGTTCGGATCCCAGCACGGGCATGAACGTTTGTGTCTTTTGTAAGGTTTACTTAGTTTCTAAGCGGTCCTTTATTGAGTCTAAGTGCATAAAACCAGGGGACGTTAACAAACCATCCAAAATAAAATTAAAAAAAAAAAAAAATCTTTTATAAACGTACGGCAATTTCAGTGTCTATGCACCACATATTACATATGACGTGCACCATATCGTCTTTAAATGTTGATTTTTAAGTAGGATCTCGTAGGAAAAATGTCTGGGGCCATAATACCTGGCGGAAACGAGGGGTCCAGACTACTCGGAACATGGATTTAGCACTGGAAAGAGTAGTTGTGTTTAGAAACTTGAGGGTAACTGGTCTCGAAACATCTGTCTGCGGCCTTTGACACATACCTGAATTGGTATGTATACTCTGTTTAGTAAAAATTCAGTGAAATTTGACAGTTGCGTACGGGTAAGAACTAGTAATATTTTTCAATATGTCTTACAATGGAAGATAAATGTTCCAGTACAAATAGTTAAGTAGTGATTTTAGAATAATTTCAGAGCTAAAAATTTCGACTAACATATCATAAAACAACAACAACGCTTAAAAAATGTGTGCTGTCAGGAGTTTTACTGAAGTTACGCGAAGCAGAGTAACGTCGGCTGAGGCGATGTAAATATTGTTGACGCGAACAGTGCGGCCAGGCGAAAGGTATGAAGCTTCTCGGCGCGGGTGGGGCGGAATGGAAGGCTTTGATTGAGGGGGAGGGAGCAGGAACACTGGAGGGAGGGCAAGTGCGCTCGATCTAATGCGGCACCAGTGACAGTCGCGACTCGGATTGCGACCAGAGTAGATGGCGCGCGGACTCTACACTAGCGCTCGCTGCGGCGCGGCGGTCATCTCTCCATTTAGCAAACGGTATTTATATATTTTTCTCTGTGCAACTCCTTGCTTACTGTGATATGTGCGCGTGCTTCCAAAATCTACTCTACACTCACTGGAAGACATTTGAACACGTGTAAGTGAAAATTATTACTATTTATTTCGTCCATTTATCATTGTAGTGAGTGTCAAAAAAAAAAGGGGGGGGGGAGATCAAGCAATTTAAAAAAAATTGAGGGCTGTTTGGTGATGTTAAAAAGCTAGCGTAGTTGTCATTACTCATTAGCAGAGATGATATATCGCGAAAATCTTTTTGTTTCAACGTAGTATTCAAAACACTGTAGTTTCATGTAACTGTCTGCAGACCAGTAATAGGTACCATATAACTAGAGCCCTCGGTTTTTCGCGAAAAGAATTCTACAATAGTTTGTTTCTATGTCTTATGTGGACATAGAAGGGTGTGCTTCATGGTTACTGGCAGTATGTATCATTGCTAGAGATGGTGAAACATCGCGAATTCAACGACCTGCATGTTAGAATCAAATAAATTATGAATACTCAAACCCTGTCTAATCATTCATTGTCTGCTGTTCCACTGAGTAGCAGCTAGTGGACAAATGGTCGAGACTTGAGTATGCATAGGATATTTGATCCTAACATGCAGGTCACCGAATTCGCAAAATTTAACCATCTCTAATTACTGCACAAACGTGGCTCATTTGACTGTGCCAATAGGAACAAGGTTACTGTAACACCACACATCTGTAATTTGCGGTAGAACACCGAGACGCTTAGATTTAAATCAGCCATTCACTGACCATGAAGCAGAGTTGCATATGTATAGGTCATTTGGAATAAAGTAAGCACTAAATATTTAACCTTTGAAAAAAATCATTAGCCGTTACTGCATGTAAGTCAACATTAACAACAGTTACATTATTGTTTGTATGGTTGGTAGCGAATAATTGCATGTAGTTCCGTATATTTTCTTATTTGAATACAGCATTAGTGAAACAACATCAAATGCAAACGACCTCTCTGTATTTAATATACTTTAAAATGTTTATTTAAGTTCTTATTGACATACCAACTGATAGTATAATTTTATTTAATTAGTGCAAGCACGAAGCGTCGCAACCGAGCCGATTGTCGTTGGCACACGCCGCTAATGCTTCGCGCCACAGAGGTAGTTTAAAGTTCCACCGACAGATGGCATCAGAGTTAGGTTTTCGCCGCTTGGAAGCGAATTGCGTCATTCAGTTTGTTTGTCCGTTGTGTAATGAATATGGGTTTCTGATAAACACATTTAAAAGTACTAGAAGTGACTGTTTATGAATATCATTGGTAAATTATGTGAAGTCATTAGTAATGTAAGTGGTTTTGTTTTATGATCGCCAGCCTGAGTAGCCCGCCTCGGAATAGAAACGCCATTTTTACTCCTGTTTCACACATTAAGAAAATACGTTATTTATTGTTTCTCTTTACGTGCGTCGTCGTCGTAAATCGCAGTATGCTGAACGGAACTTAAATTCTTGAGTTGCGTGTGTCGTGTGTGTTTTTAGTGGCGGTTTTAGTTTAAAAGTTAGAACATACTGTGCATACATTTACGAGATTCGTAACGGTAATAGCACCGTTCGAGTAGACACAGAGAAACCAGTGTTATAAGACGTTCACTCGCAGGTATTTATAACTAAGATTACTACTGAGTAGGCCTATAGCATATATTCAGCACCTGTGCATTTAATGAGTAGATATTGTAGATAACATTTATCGGAGCAGTGTAATGTAAATGTAAACATTGTAGAAGCCTATATAAATAAAAGCACGTGGCAATGTTGATGTTTACAGATAGCAGAAAGATATAAACTGGCAGAAAATAGAAATTAGTAGGGTACTGAAAAATTCGCGTTTTCTTTCCGACACAAGCTAGATTTCCAGCAACTGCAATTGGCCCTTGACTTATTTTACACCTTCTGGAAGTCGCTGAGTCAATAACAAAAATGTAACTAATCACATGCCTAATTTACCTTGGAAGTGAGCAGCTAATGAGCAGCTGCTGTCTGCTTGAGAAAACATACATTCTTGGAGATTTTTCCGGGCTCTAGAAATTAATCACGGCTTTATAGAGTGCTCACTTTATTCCGAATCACCTATACACATAAAGACATTGAAACAAGCTGTTGCATAATCTTTTTCACGAAAAATCGTGGGCTTTACATTTTATAGTAACGGGATTCTTATTGACTTAGTCAAATAGAGCAACAGCTCTACGTACAAGCGAAATGCTTCGTTGAAACCCAGCAAATAGTCAAGTTTTCCCGCGATAAACCATTATCTCTACTAGTTAGATATCTATAAAAATTCCGATTTTGGTATGAAGAATTTTGCACCAACTTTTTTCAGTGTCTTTTGTGCTCCTTACAGCTCTGCTTCGCTCTTGCTTGCAACGTGTCTTTGTTCAAAGGTGTAGCTTATGTCACTGTGCCAACGAGAACAAGGTTACTTCGACACCATACGTATGTGATTAGCGAGTGTAACCACAAGAGTTCAACACTTAAAAACATATCATTAGGGACATATGTTTTTTGCGAAAAGAATTTTGCCCCAGTGTGTTTCAGTGCCTTATATGCCTGTCTGTAGTTATGCTTCACGGTTATTGGCAGAGTGTTTTTTTTATACACGTCTCTCATTTAACTGGGCCAATTAGAGTAAGAAAAATTGTGGCACCATACGTCTGTGATTTGCCAGTGTAGCCGCAAGATCAGTGAAGTTAAAACTTCCAATCACTGACCATGAAGCAGAACTGCAGCTGTGCGCATAAGACGTTGAAACCAATTGATGCAAAAATATTTTTGCCATAAAATCGTGGCAGTACTTTCTCACCTACTCCCCAGCCTCTCGGACGTAGTTGTGTGGCGGTCGCCACAGCACGAGTTTTAAGTCCATGATCTTTCATTTATTTCAAACAATTTGCAAATAACGAGAATATTTTTTTTAGCCAAATGCTTGGAAAAAATTTGAGACTATGTACAGTCAAACGATACAGAATTTTTCTGAAGCGGTTTTTTAAATAATGAACATTTTACTAGCAAAAAAAATATTTTGCTTCATTTCGGCTTATTTTGACAAGAAAATGTGATATTTCCGAACCAAATATCTAAAAATCCGTTTGGTGTATTGTAACAGAAAAATTCAGATACCAAAGATGATATATAAGTGTTAAAACTGTAAGAATGAATTTTTGATATGTGTATTAATTTGGGTTAAAAAATCGTTTCCAAACCATAGCAGAGTTAAAGAGCGAGGCCTTAATGAATGCCTTGTTCTTTTCTATGGTTCTGTTTGACCTCGCTCCGCACAATGTACGTAACTGGATGCTGCTCTGGGACCGCGCAGTAGTGAGCAAACACTAGTTTATGTTGCAGCATATCATCACGTCACACGCCACTGAGCGTGCGGTTTGTTTAAGAACGTTTGTTTACATATAGTAGCGAGATCCGTAACTTACAATTTTTAGTGCATCATTTTCTTTATTTTTATTACTGAGGTTTGCGTTAGCTTGGTCAAATTTGCCGTACCTTTCGGGATGCTTGACGAAATGACCACAGGCTAGTAATATAGAGCGACTCGTTTGGTATTGGCGCCCGAGACTATTGATACTAGCCACGTGTCTGTTTGGCTCCTGAATGTTACTGCAGGTTTCCTATTGGCCTGGCTCCCGATTATCAGAGCAGATGCCTTACGCTGATTGGCAGTAGGTGTTTCTGCCATGTTGTTGGCCAGGAAGTCATTTTGTTGGCTTGTGTGACAGAGTTCGCTGTCCTACCGGCTAATTCACTTCTGTATTCCTAAATATTCTGTGATATGACTAAGTCACGTTTAAAATGGGAACTAAAATTTTACGTAAAATGTAGGTCATGTCTCGTATGTTAAATTCACAAATCGTCTAATGCATATATGTTTTCTATCTGTGATGTTAACTACGAACAAAACATTTTAATACCTTGCAATGTAGATTTTTGAGCCAGTTTCATTTTTGACATACATGTGCTGATATGTTTGCTATAACAATCAAATGAACAAAATAGTTACAGTTACTTAAGTAAAATGACAAATATTACCTCTTTAAAAATAGGTAGTAAAATAAACTTTTTTTTTTTTTTTTTTTCGCACAACGTATAGTTTATGCTGACACACTTTACACTGCATGGAATTCTGTTTCTCATAACATCTAATTTTAATACCGATATTTTTAAAAATCATTTGAATTGAAACATAATAACACATTGTCTTTTTTTCACAGAAATGTTTCCGTATTGGTGTCCCGAATTTCTCATTGGATGTTACCTGCAGTATAGCCAACTTTGTCATGACTAGGAGCAAGATGTTTCTCTTGATCGGCATTCTGGCGTTACTCTCCTCTGCTCAAGGTAAGTTCTTTTTCATGTATAGCTGAACAACGCTGAGATAGGCATTTTACACAATTATAGGCCAAATATACATTTATCTTGAATCCTCTTTTATGGCTGCTGTGTATTTTATTTGTCTAATGATTTTGTAGTAATCTATGTTTTTATAATATAGGCTATGTCGGGAAAGGTAGTCGGAAAATCATTGCTGCTACTTAGAAAGAAATTACTTCTCAGTGTAAACCTTGGCTGTTAATTTTCCACTAAGATTAAATAAACTTCTGCCAAAAAAATTTGAACTTTCTTCTTGCTATATTAGTAGCGAATGTAAAGTTTTCCATCAGCACACAAGCGCACCAACTCAAGACGATAAACAGGTTAAAATAATAGTTTTTTAAAGACCGTATTTTATGGTGAACACATATAAATCACCTTTCATATGATTTCAACATTAATGTATTATCAACATGCAAAACTAGTATGATCGTAGTGACGTTTTTAATACATCTCCGTTTTCTACATTATTTGTGTTGTTTTTTTTTGTGCAAATTATTGGTTTTGCGAAATGTAATAATTACAAATATATATTTTTTATTTTAAGTTATATAGTAAGGCATACGAAACTTGTTGTTGCTTACTCACGCCGTGAAAAATTTTGCGACTTATATATTTTCTAATACCCCATTGAACCGTATGATTTCCAAAAAACAATCGAAATTTTCATTACTTGATAAACTATTTTAAGGATAACGATTATAGATATTCACAACACATACATATTTGATTATCTTACTGAATTTATATTGTTTTAATAGTCCATTTTCTATAGTTAATAATATTAGACTTTCAATATCATTTTTGTAAATGACATAAAAATTTAATATGACATCACACAATGTCCTGAACAAAATTATCCGCATAAATTCAGGTTTTTCATTACATAAGTTAAAATTACTAACTACGTATTAATTTTCTCATTTCATAAAATTGTTATAAACTTTAAACATATTTGTTCGCCCTTGTAGTATATACATTTGAACACTCGCGTGTTACTTTTGTTTTTTCGTTATCTTAATTGTTATACTTCTTTTTACAAATGTTTTCATGCTGTTTGACTTTAAAGTACTATGTAAGTTATATATATAAGGTTGCGAACACTGATGTCTTCGTATTATGTAGTCAAAAATAGTTTTGATGTTTAGTGGCAATATTCATTAAATGTTAGTATATTGGGATACGGTTCACATTTGAGAGTTTAAAATACACTTTACATGGCAATACCCCTTGCGTTAATCAGTCACACTGAGTAAGTTGAAGGAAAATATCATGCCGAACTCGCAATCGGGAGAATCGTTCTTCCATTCATAGCTACGACTATTTTGATTTCAGTTTTCTATGGTTTTCCGGAATCGCTCCCGGGAAATGCTGGGATGGTTCTTTAACAAAGGCCATTCTCAGTTTCTTTTCCGGTTTGTATGCCACTTTGTCAAGTTTGGTGGCACCATCTATATTAGCCTGACTGTCGATAAGGCGTGAATTCCTTCAATCAATTACTTAGCGTTTCACACAAAATAATCAACGTTATAAATACGAGTCAATTGAGATATTGTTTATATTAATATGTGAACACACACATTGCAGTACACTATGTACACAGAAGAAAACTGTCATATATTTTTTATGCTATGATTAGAGCCCGGTAATTTTCGCGAAAAGAATTTTGCAGCACTTTGTTTCAGTGCCTTACGTGCGCACCTGCATCTCTGCTTTGTGGTCAGTGGTTGGATGTCGTAACATACAACGTCTGGAGGTTAAACCCACAAATCACAGACGTGATGTGTCGCTGTTATCCGTGTACTGATTGGCACAGTCAAATGAATAATGACTCTGCACAAAAACACTCTGTCAATAGCCATGAAGTTGAACTGCAGGTGTGCACGTAAGACACTGAAACAAAGTGGGGCAAAAATCTTTTCGCGAAAACTACAGGGCCCTAGCTATGATTTATTGAGTATTAAGTTACTTTAACTAGAACTTATGCCCCAATTTTTGTTACTTATTTTATAAGGACTTAAACAATTATATTTCTTTTCGACCAACAAAACTCATACATATTAAGTTATATTTAGGTATTACGTCGAAGTTGCATGAAAAACTGTTTACGAATCTGTTAGTCAGAACATATTTTCTGCTGTAAATTTGCATACATTAATGTATGGAATATGTTGGTATATTATTGCTTTGGAATCTGAGTATTTATACATGCACCAGTAAATTGCGAAAAAATCATCAAAGATTAGAAAAATTATATTGCATCTAAATCGTGAAACTCGCGTGTCGTTCTCAACGCATAAAGAAAACATGTAAATGTACAGCTCAGGTTAACGGCGAATTGTAACCTTGCCAGAAAACTTAAATGAAATATAATAATTAATCAATACAATCACATTATCTAACCAAAATAAATATCCGTAAAAAATTTATAGTGACCGTATTCATTTAGCACATGCTTCGCGTAAAATAAGAAGGAATACATTTAGGGCAGAAACTATAGACCTCTTTCGAATGACAATCAACTACTCACCAATGCTTTCTCTATGGGGAAAGCAGTTGGTTGTCTTTCGAAAGACGTTTATAGATACGGCCCTTAGACGCGTGGATTATTCGCAATCACAAAAAGAAAAATATTGTATAATCAAACTAAATTTGTTTTAAACACCCAATTTATACATGCATCCAAATGAATGGTTTGTCACTACGAAATTATTTATTTGTAATATTTTTGTTGTTTTAACCAAATGACGTGGTTGAAGACACCATACATGTATTGTTAAATGAAGCACAGCCTGCTTCGTCTGTCTGACCAACTATTAAAGAATGCAAATAAGTTATTCACACAGCAACTGTTGTACAAATAATATTTACGTGTAAATATAAAAAAAAAAGGCATACGGACTTGAAACAGCAAGCATTAAATTGTCGACCATGTACGTAAACTTTTTTTTATATTTAGTGCAGTGGCGAGGCAAAAGCATCCGCATCATCACTGCATGGCGACTTATTTGAGCAACCCCGAGTAACATTTGTGAGACAATTTTAGAGACCATTTGAACAAACACAAATTAACGTACAGTCTGGCCTGGGAATCGAACCCTGAATCCCTCGTACAAAAGTCGGCCGCTCAACCAACTGAGCCACGGAGAATCGGCCCTCTAGATCATCACGACTTACAAATAAATGAATGAATCTTTACATTCACGTACCTATGACACGTAATTCAAATAAACTGGTGATTCTGGTAATCTGACTAACTCTCTGTTTTCTTCTCCGTAGTCTTTGCAAAATTGTACACAGAATATGTGGCACAATATGGGTAGCATGACATAGAAACTAGAATTAGCTTGTGTGTACTCGGCAAAATATTTTTAACCGTTATAGTTATTTTATGTCAGTTAACCAGACTTAACTACAAAATAGAACACACAAGTTAATACTCTACAAATGTATTACTCACCTGGCTATACTAAAAAAAAAAAAAATTCTAAACCACATTGAGCGTCAATGCGACCACGTGCAAACCAAATAAACGTAATTAAAATAACGACTTCCCGCACAAACATCTTTCGTCGCTTTCAACCAAATCAATACTTTTTTTTTTTTTTTAAATATTCGCCATGGTAAAATTTACCAAATTTGTATAGTAAATAAAAAATACGATTAACTCAAATAAATTTGATGGTATAAGCAGATGAATATAATAGTTTAAGCAAACTAGCGTTTGTTTTTTTTTTTTAACAGGAACAAATATTTTGGGTATAATCAAATACTTGTATTGTAAATTATAACATTTAACAAAAAGTTTAGTGTAACCAACCAAATATAAGTTTGTTTTAAATAAATTATTTCAACCAAATTGTACTGTCGAAGCAAATAAATTCCAGTACTAACTTCAAAGATAATATTGTTAGTTTAACAGTAATATATATGTGTTACAATAAAATTAATATCAACCTATTTTGTTTGTTTGTCGCAATAATCTGTTTTTCTCAGTGCATGGTTATGCCTTTGTCTCTGTAACATCTGGTTGTTATATATTTTTCAAGTATAGCACGTGTATTGTTAATCATGTTATATACACATAATGATTTAGGAAGGTGTTTGTTAGTTTTTCTATTCTGATCGTTCATGAAAAGTAAGGCGAAAATGTGTAAATTTTGCCGTAAATTATATGACAGTGTAAGTAATTCTAGACTTAAAAGTTTCGTTTCTGTAAGTGAAGCAAGTATTGTTTGGTCTTTATTTGTATTGGCAGTGTAAACGGTGTCGTTTCTTATCATAAATTTGAATTTTAATTATTGTTTATGTATATTAAAATTTGTAGTCTACTTTCAGGATAATATTATTTCAATGATGATTCACGTGGCAAAAAAAAAAAAAAAAAAAAAAAACACACACAAACACACATACATATATATGTATATGTGTGTGTATGTATGTATGTATTCGCCCTCAACGATATTACTGTACCAATATGAAACATAAAGGGACAGTGCGTTAAGGGGGAGGGGAGGGTGCTGTATTTGACTGATGACAGTAATTTACTCAAGGCCAGCAGAAGTAACAATCTCAAGTACTTGTCGATTTGTCGTTAATGCGAAGCCTGAGCCTGTGCACCGCGACAATCATATGTATATGTATATGTATGTATATATATATATATATATATATATATATATATATATATATATATACATATATATAGGCCTATATATATGTACACCCCAAATATGCTTCCTACATACTGCCAATTATCACGGTAATTAACAAATGCCATTAAAATACACTGACGTTAACCTACATAATTTGAACTTTCATTTTCCTTGCGTATAAGGTTAATGGGTACCGCCGACCACGACTATAAAATACGTTACCTTGTGTCCGAAAGTACATTTCTTTTACAAAACTACACTTCAAATAATGACGGAAAGGATATTTAAAAGCATTACGTCAATTTAAAAATAATTTTCGGAGCTCTTCAAAATGGCAAAAACAGTTTTTCAACGTCTTATAACTGAAAGACTGCTCACGGGATTAATGTGAAACTACTCTAGAAACATTCAGTGGACTAGCGTCAAACTTTCCACCAATTAAAAGGTGGGGTCACCACTGGCAAGTGAATGATCTATGACAACTACTGACCCCTGTTTTTCGCGAAAATAATTTTGCCTAACTTTGTTTCGGTACCTTACGTGCACGTCTGCAGTTCTGCTTTGTGGTCGGTGATTGGATATTTTAACGATCAGGAGCCTTGGGATTCTACCGGCCAATCACAGACGAGTGGTGTTGCAGGAACGTTATTGTAATTGGCTCAGTCAAGTGAGATACAGCTCTTCACTTAGACACGCTGCCAATAGCTAGGGCCCGGTAATTTTCGCGAAAAGAGTTTTGCCCCACTTTGTTTCAGTGCCTTACGTGCACACCTGCAGCTCAACTTCATGATCATTGGCAGAGTGTTTTTGTGCAGAGTTGTTATTCATTTGACTGTGCCAATCAGTACTCGGATAACTGCCACACATCACGTCTGTGATTAGCGGGTTTAACCTCAAGACGCTGG
>PNEQ01082018.1:0-63585 GCA_003012365.1 Medauroidea extradentata | reverse complement strand
GAAGCAGGCTCCGAACGAACAAAAATACCCAGTTTTCACAAACGATTTCCTTGATATTCAATGCTATGACTACCAACTTTTATGGTACCATTTTGTTCACAAGAATTAGCACTTTTGTCCGATATGCTTAAAAGTTGAATTTTCGTATTCAGAAAGGAAGAACTAAACAGCCCAATTTTGTGTTTTGAAACATTTTTTTTTAAAATACTCAACATCGCGGAATATGAAATTTAAACTTATATATAAAACAAACCATCTTTATTCTCGTATGGTAAAAAAAATTAATTGTGTATCATTAATACTTTAGTTAATAAACGATTGCGAATTGTTATGTGTTTTTGAAGTTTTGAGGTAGGGTCCACAGAACCCTTAAGAGGCTTCTTGTATAGGATGTATTTTCTTCCGCAAATGAGGCGCAGAAACATGAGAGCTAAACGGCCCAGGAAGGGGGCTGTTAGACGCAGTACTGGTAGAAATTTACAAAGGTCAGTGTGTATCGTTTCCTCTTTCCATAGTTATTATCTGAGTAATTGACGCATCAATTTGTCAAGGGAGTCACGAAATACCTGCAGATGAGAAAAACTATTTGTATTTTATATTCCTTCTGGTCATTATTAATCGTACGAGTGGCCAAATTCCAAAATGTCACTTGCCCAATTTTTTTTGTTTAAATTCATGTTTTTCCATAAAACAAAAACAATAATTAAAAAGAAATTGGACCCGAGATTTTGGAATTGGACTACTCAACACTTCTGCCTCATACTTCCTTAGCTCCTCACAAAACACAGTACGGAATATTGATAAAAAATAATCCAAACAGATTACGGCGGACCTGTGTGTGTGTGGCGCTGTTGTTCTTATTAAAGTCGGATTTATGATTATTTTCAAAATTGTCTTTTTTTTTGTGCAGCTGAAATCGTCTACATCGACAAAAGATTTGGATGAACCGCTTCAACGCTTTTCGAATCATCTGTATTTGAATCATGGTCGAATCTGTAAGGGAGGTGAACCCCTCCCCCCTTCCCCTAAAACTTAGAGCTGTATTCGTGCCTGGTTCTAATCATGCTCTTTTTTGTCCGTACGTTTAAAATTGTTTAATTAGTAAAAGCTAGAACGCTACCTAGCGAGTAGCATTAAACAAATGACTGTAAAACACTGGACGAACGGATAGGAAGCAATCGATGTAACCGCACGACCGCTACACAAGCGTCCAATCACCGGGAATGGTTCATCGCGTTTTACAAACAGGCGGTGTTGTTTTCTAGGCGGGGGGAGGGGCTCGTTGTAAACTTCCGCGGCAGACCTGGCCCCCTCCAGACGAATGTGTATTAACAACGTATCATTCATCAAACACGCCACTGGGGGGAGGCATTATTCACTGCCAATCTGGCACAGGTGTTGGTTCCACATGAAAATTAAACTCGCCCTTGTTCCGAACCTTTTTAATATCTGCAACGATAAATCAAATTCAGCCTATCTCCCCAAACGTTGTGAAGTGTATTAACTCCTTGAGTGTGTTGTGTTTATGTATACGTGATAAGGTTGCAGGAAGTCCAAATTTGCGTACAAAACCATTTGCTGAGATATAACAATCGAGGTGAAGAAATAGGATTGTGTGGTTGGCCGCACGCCTTGTTTATTTATCTCTCTAAATCTTGTACGTTGATATACCGTCGGTCAAAAGTAACGATTGTTGTTTCATTTATTTTACTGTGTGGTTGATGGTCTTAACAGTTGTACACTTAGGAATGAAGAAATGAATCGGCCAGGGCCTTTGTCAGGAACAATTGTAGCCACTATCGGAATCTTATGTAGATGTGTGCGTGATAGAAGTGCATTTAAGAACAACCTGTAGGATGCAAAACACATCTGCCTCAAAGTGTGTATAGAAGGAAATAAGGTTATTGTCTGTCCAATATGTCAAATCCGCGCGAAGTGAGACAGTTAAATGGAATGCTTACATGAGACACCTTAATGATTACTACTACCCTGCACGGCCACATATGCGACGGTTGTGCCATGCAACTTGTAGCCGGCAAACGTGGGTACGGACTCTTAGATTTTACTGTACTTCTCGGCGTAGCTGTGTGGTAGTCGTTGCCGGCGCTGGGCAAGTGTCAGGTGTCAGCCCATCATATTCCATACTGCTCTACGCCTGGTGTATGAACTCCTTACTTATACGAAAGTATTTTTCTTGTCTCCACTTCGTTCGGGGCCGTGATGGGTGGAGAAAGATTATGGCTGCCATGGAAATATATTGGCCAGTGTAAATGCTTTTTAAATTTTAATTTGCCAGCCAATAGAAGAATGATAATACATAAGGCACTAATAGAAACTAATAGAGGTGAAAATACGCAGTGCGTATGGTTTGCAAAGTGGGTAAAGAGAAACTGTTCGTAGACCTGACAAATTCGTAAGTCAGACCTTAACCCTTCGGTAAGTACTCATATGGAGCGGAGGTCTGGAGACATGTATATAGGGATTAAGGGCAACTTGTGTGCATCAAGTAGAACACGCTGTGTTGCCCTAGACAGAGTAACGCGTGTTTTCGCGTTGAGAGATTGGTTCCTGCAGTGCGTAAAGTTTTGGTCGCAGCACAGGAGTATCAACGTCACGGTTGTAAGTCGCAGTCGTCGTGCTCCCCTGAATGAATCTCAAAAGCGATCGGGACATGAAGCGTGCGCCCCAGCCCAATTTACCATGACCTTAATATTTCAGGCGTTGTTTCGGTACAACTAGCGTGTCTAATAATGCGGACACGATCATAATTTGGTTAAAGACAGAAACTGTCAATCGATGAGGTCCACTCATCAGCGATGCGTCGATTTGTTCCAGTGGAAGCGGTGCTTGGCAATGAGTAGGGCCACGTGAAAGTAATTTTGCCCCAGTTTGTTTCAGTACCGTATGTGCATATCTGCAGTTCTCCTTAGTCAGTGATTGGATGTTTGAACTCTCCTGTGTCTTGGGGTTCTACACGCAAATCACAGACGTGCGATGTTGCAGTAATCTTAATGCGATTGGCACAGTGAAATGAGAGACTCGCAATCAGTATACACAAGTCTGAATTGTCTTTGGAACCATTAGACAGGTAAGGGCAGGAACACTCCACAGTCAGTAGCATACAAGAGGCCAGGTACGAATTGTCAAATGACACGACCTCAGTAACAAGGAAATATTCTCTTGGAATGTGAAAGTCATCTATCCAGAGTGTATAGTATGATGTAATCCCGCTTTCCTTGAAAAGCGACCACGCTTCTGTACTGACTTCACTGCTGTTCATTCTTTGCTCCAACGCTCACCATCTCTCTCAATATGGAGACGATAATGGTGATGCAGGTTTCAGAAAGTAAACGTGACTGAGGAACACAAAAATGAGAACCTACAGCTAACAGTCGATTGGATTGCTACAGACAGGAATTTTTTGCCAGAAGATTTTTTTGTACCACTTTGTTTCAGTGCCTTACGTGCGCACCTGCTGCTGTGCTTCGAGGTCAGTGATAGAGACCTGAAAAATTCGCGGGTTCAATGACCTGTAGGCTAACCTCTAAGAATATATGTACACTAATGTTGCAGACAACAGCTGTTCATTAGCTGCTCGCTGACACGGCCAAACAACACGATTTGACCGCCATTTACTTGCTTTATTATTGGCTCAACACTCTTCAGGAGGAGTCAAACAAAGCCAGAGCCAAATGAAAAAAGTGACACAAACGTATAGTTTTTTGCATTCTTGCTTGTGACAAAAAAAAACGCGCAATTTTTCAGGTCCTTGGTGATATGTTTTAACTCCCAGCGTCTGGGGCCATACCCGCAAATCACAGACGTAGGGGTTCGCGGTTAGCTTCGTTCTGATTGGAACAGTCAAATGAAATACGACTTTTCACAAATAAACACAGCCAATAGTCATGAGACAGAGTTGTAGGTATGCACGTAAGGTAATTAAACAAATTGGAGCAGAACATTTTCGCGTAATTTCTTGTCCCTATTTATTGCTCGTGCAAATAGTTTTGGTTAGGGGTAATTGGCACAGTAGAACTAATGTACGTATGGTTTCTGTCCTGTCAGTAGGTCGACTAATATCAAAACCACGTGGTGTGCGGTATGGGTTAGCACGTCGCTGACTTAAAGGTTGTTTATTTCTCTCACACTGCATAGGAGTGTTTTTTAATGTAAGTAGGTTATATTCAGTACTTTGGTCTCCAGTCGCGAGGATTTGTCAGTACTATAATATGTATTTGGCCATTCCCATATCTTCTGCCTGAACGGCGTTACACTTCCAGGATGGTCAAGTTTTTACGCTTTATAAAATGGCGTTGACCAGGTCTCTAGTGGGATCAACTTTTAAATCTTTGTCAACATGGATATTTGTTACGTATTTTATTTATTTCGTCTTTCTTCTGTGGTTGTAGTTACGGCACTATTTGCCGTCTTTACCACTGACTACATTACGCGCATGCATTTATAAATAACTTGCTGTCTCGGCATGCTTTTTAATGCCTAGAGATGATAGTATGTCCCGAAAATGATTTGAAAACACTCTAGTTGTTTGTGACATGTATATGTTTGACACAGTATGTAGCTGTCTGCAGACCAATAATAGGCATGAAATATTACAATAGCAGCATTCTTATTGGCTCAGTCAAATAGGGTAACAGCTCCACGTTGCACGTGAAAGCCAGTTTTCTTTTCATAATCTGACCGTGCGTTGAAACCCAGCCAACAGTCAAGTTTTCCCGCGATAAACCATCATCTAATGCCTATTGAATATTTTGGGTACCTCATTTCGGCCTCCCTCGCCCCCCCCCCACCCCTCCTTACCCACACTCCCCCCTTCCCGCAATTTTTTTGCAGAAACCGTTGTGGTGACACGCACAACGCGCCAGTATTTCGTCGCAGTCATGGCATATGAACGCATAGAAGACGAAATAACCAACAAACATCCACTTTTATAAAAATGACTACAAATCATACTTTTATACTAAGAGTAATACTTGTATCGACTTGTTGAGACATAGCACGAACAATGACGATAATGCAAATACATGGCATGTCATGAGTTAGCATACAGTTTTTTCCAAATGGACAAGACTGATGACAGTTCATATGTCAGTGTTGGGAACAGGCGCAGGAGGCGTTGTCTACCCGGTGCTCAGTGGAGTGTAAGAGGACGGTAAGGGGGTGGTGGCTTATCTGTGAGTTAGGCGAGGGTTCCAGGCGCCATTTGTCTGCGCTCGCTGCCGCTGGCAGGTCGGCGTGCGGGCGGGTTTTTGCCGCCGGAGGAGGTCTCCCAGTCTTCGCCGTCGCCATCCGTCCCTGTCCGTCATCTCAGGATCTCTGTTGTCGCTCCCTGCGTCCCCGGAGAAGAATGTGCGCCGCCCCCTGCAGTCGTCAACCCACTACACTTACTGCAGCGTTGCCAGCCTTCTGTTATATCAGCTCTCTGGCAACTGTGCCAGGGCCTTGGCCACGTACTGACCGTCGTCGGTAGTGTTTCAGGTCTTTTGATTTTTCTGTTTTAGCAATGTGTGGTCGTTAGTTTTGGTGAAGCCTGAGAGGAGTCGGGGAAGGGGGAGGGGTATAATGGACCAAGGTTTTCCCCGAAAGTTCAGGAATCCCTACATTGGGGCATACTTACAGCTATTTTCACTAAACACACACGTTCCCTCTACTGTGTGTGATCTTACAGACGCTATAAAAATAATGTATATCCAGCGTCTATTTTATTACATTTACTACTCGACCATGACAACTAGTCCTCCCGTGAGGGGAAGAAGCGTGGCGCTAGTAGTAGGTAGACAGTCACGGGGAGGGGAAATGTACTGCGCCTGACATGAGTTCATGGCACACGGTCAGTGGAGACGTAGCGCGGTGAAAACCGAGCCAACTGCCTATGCCACAGTATTATGGCCGGTGCTGTGGTGCGCTACACCAGTTGCGCGCGGTCGTCAAGGACAACACAGCGGTAGTTCGCTTTTTTCCCGCGGGACTAGTTGTCGTGTTCGAGTAGTAACCCTCTACGAAAGTAAAACCTGACTACGCCCCGCCACTTACATTTACTATTATTTTTTCTTTAGTGTCCATTGTGTTTGTTCTCGTTCTGTGCTCCCTCTTCACTTTTTTTTTGGCATTTCGTTTGCTTTTATTGATTTATTGTCGTTTACGTGCAGTGGTTGCTTCCTTCAATTTGGTCTTTTTTATAGTATGGTGCCCTTTGTTTACATTACGCCTACTCAGCCCCTATATATTTTAATAGCACTTGTACTTCGACCATTGGCATGGAACCGTATAGTCAGCGTAATATGGATAGAGTCCCTCTATAATCGCGTGATAGTTCCAACAAGAGAAACAGCTGGTTACTGCTAGTAGTACATTTATTACATTAAGTCGCCGATGTATAAATGGGTTGTAATAAGAGAAGGCATGTCACCGGAACACTCGACTCCCAACAATTGTTTGTGTGTTTTCTGAATGGTGCAAGATGTCTCTTCCAGCTTGCAGCGTCCCAGCGGGGTGTTTAGTGTCACCAGACCATCCATTACAGCCTAGCGAAGGCCCTTATGAGATTACTTGTTGGGACGGCGCCGTGTCGTGTACGTTCTCTCTCTTTCTTTCTTTGATAAGTTACGTGAATATGCTGCAGCACAACTCAGTGTATCGCTGGTAATATTTTATTACCGGATAATTTCTACTGTCCCTCAGTGTCTTCTATGTAATGGCCGGTCATCATGTGTGTTTACTTTATTGCTTGGGATATAGTGGAAGCGCCACGGAGTCACTTACGCCTTTTCCAGTTACGGCAGTCACATTATCATAGTTGTATAGGCGGTTCGGAATAAAGTGAGCACTCAGAAAATCCCTGCTGAAGTTCTATTTTCAGGCAATTCGTATCTTTCCGCGCGTAACGGCTAACGCCGGGAAATTCTTCTCTGGATATGTCGCTTGATGTTTGCGCGTGTAAGATAAATTGTACAGTCTGTATGAACTGATACTACAGTTTGACAAAAAAGTTGATTAATTATATTTAATACCATTGTGTCAATTTCGGTTATTTTGTTTCAGTAATGTTGTGTTTAAATAGAAAAATACACTGAACTGTATTGCATAATTTCGCTGCCAACCATACAAGCAGTAAGGGAACTATAGTAGTTAGGCCTATATGCAGTGACGGCTAGTGATATTTTTCAAATGTTAAATAAATAGTGCTCACTTTATACCGAATGACCTATATATGTGCGGCTTTAACGTCCTGTCCCTATTGACAATAATAAAAAAAACTAGGTTTATTGCAGTTCTGTGCAGGGCCACATTTCAAGGCAGAAGGATATCAAATTGTTGTTTTCGTAACCGAGTTACACAGTGCCGTAGGGTGACTTAAGGCTTGGCATCAGTCGCCATATTGAATTATTTTATTTTTCTCTCTTTCGAAATTCTGAGAAGAAAAATGAGAATTGATATTACAATGGCAAATTTAACATTTTTCTTCTCAAAATTTCATAACAGCGAAAAATAAATAATTCAATATGGCGATTGATGTCGAGCCTTAAGCTATTCACGGCAAAATTAGTACATTTGAAACGTTAGTTTTTTTTCTTTTTATGTCTCGTGCTGTCTCAAAGTCCTGTGTTACCGAGATTAATAAAATGCTAATGCACGAAGAGAGGTGAACTGTAATCACATAGATCACAAATTTTCTATTTGGCATGCATGCGGTGTATTAAATTGAAACCGTTCATGAATAGGGAAGTACGAAATGCCATTAACACACATATATTAGTATCATAAGAACATGGAAATAGTCTTTTAGTATCGTGTAACGTACAGTGAGTCGATGTTACCAACCGCGAAGGAAGCCGATAAGCAGCGTTCATTAATTTGTTCTTGCTTAAAATTGTTAGGTTATGTTCATTGCTGTTAGAGTGTTTTTGGAGCTGGTTACGTCAGATCAAACACTCAACTTGCGTAATTAAAATGGCCGTGTGCTACCCTGTCAAGACAAGGAAAGGAAAAGTTCGCTAGTTCAGTGACTTGCCTTACATGATCACTGTAAAAAAAAAAATATTCGTACATTGTCCACATCGATGTATATGGATGTTAGGGAAATAGGTATGGTAAAATTGTTTCCCAATCATCAAAGTTAGCGTTTCTGTACATTTTTTGAATGGCGTCACCAAACTTATATTGCTTAGCATTTGCTGTATTTAATGACGGACGTGTGTTAGTGTCCAATACTGTGTGTGGGTGAAAACTTCCAAAACTGTTTAGGAGTTTTTTTACTGTGTACAATCCACTAACCTATGAATACGCGAGCCTTGTCAATTCGTTCGTTGTCTGTGGTTCCAGTGAGTCAGTGGCGATGCGTGACCTAATTTGAAATGCAAGCTACTAATCATATTTGAGACTATCAGGATTTTAGCGTTTAAAAGGGAAAGAGGGGGGTGGGGGTGGCTTAAAACTCGGAATATTTGAACTGAAGAGAGAAATAATAAAACCGACTTACTAAAAAGCGTATTCCTTGGCAACAAGCGTGGCAGCCAGTTTAGCTACTGACGGAACGGAAATGATACTGTAACGGCTTGTATGGCAGCTGTGAAGGTATCAGGTATCGCGTCAAAAGATTCTTTATCAGGATGCGTGAAGTTAATATGACGGTATACCTGATACCTTGAGATAAAATCAAGGAGCCAGCCAGGGGGTGGGTCAGATTGTCATGTTACTATCTACAGAATGCCGCGTTGGCAGGAGCGCCGTTTAGGGGGGGGGGGGGAAATTCCCCCTCCTGGATTTAGAAGTATTTGTGCATAAAATTTTTTTTGGTGCATTGTGTTATTTACATAATACTAACGTAAGCGCATATCACCGAAGTTTTATTATTAAAGTTTCTAATTTATACATGCTCAATTAATAAAAAAGATGCCACAAGGTCACTGTCGCCAAAAAAAATCTTGCCTCTCCCCCCAAGAAAAACCTGAAATGACGCCCCTGCGCGTTGGGAGATCACGGTTCGTGACGTGGCTGATGTCCGAGGCCATTGACTGTAGAGTTACAGCATGTGCATTATTATAATCATCACTCTCATAAAGCCTTCGTTTCATATCCTGCCATCAACACTGTTGAACGATTTTTGTGTTTTTACAAATAAAAGCTTTGGAATACCTGTTGCCAATAAAGCTTTAGTAATGCTAACTTTGCAAAATTGCATAATTTTCAAAGTTAGTTGTAGTATTACTTTAGACGGTTCGGAATGAAGTGAGCACTTAAAAAATGCCCTGCAAAAATCTATTTTCAGCCATTTCGTATCTTTCCGCGCGTAATGTCAAACGACGAGAAATGTTTAACATCTCTAGACACGGCACTTGATGTTTGCGCAAGTAACAAAGTGTTCAGTCGGTAGGAACCTATATAGTTTGATTTTAAAAAATTACAAAATACAAGTACGTCTATTTTGGTTGATATTGTTTCAGTATTGTTGTGCTAAAATATGAAAATACACGGAACTATATTGCGTAATTTCGCTGCCAAACGTACATGGTGTAAAGCAACTATAGTTAACGTAGAATTATGTGCTGTAACGGCTAGTGATATTTTTCAAATGTTAAATTGTTAGTGTTCACTTTATCTTGAACGACCTATAAGGCTTCTTTTGGCAACTGGGTTTCCAAAATGTTTCATTGTAAAAGAAGCCTACAAAAAATTACAGTCAACAATCGATCTCGCAAAGTTAGTTCAGATATGTTTATGAGAACTGAGCACAAAATACCATTTATGAAATTAATTCTGCAACATTTACAAAAAATTCGAATAAAGAGAAATTTTAAATAAGATTACAAACATGTTGAATTAAACAAATTTCAGATGTCGGTCTACCTTCTCTGATGAGGCCACAACTTTGCTGAAAAGTAAACACACTACTGGAAAAAGGTTTAGCACGTAATCCACTTACACATCGCTTGCATCCACGTTTCCGTTTCATTAATTTTATGTATCTTGAATTTTAGTCTCGCAATACCATTTTTATCCCTAGTTTAGACAGCGCAGCTAATAATGGTAAATTTCAACGCACAATAACCAAATTAAATAAAAACTATAATTTTCACTTGGCAGTCAAACCGTGCAGCGCGGGAACTTGACAGCATATTAGATTCGTGTAGTAAAACCAACTGTCGGTGACCAGTGTTGCCAACTGAAGTTTATAGAAAACCACTAATGGCACTGGAATAATCACCGGAGACCTGTCTTATAAATATAAAAGAAAGTTTCCAATTTACTAGTATCAGTTTAAACAGTATTCGCCTCCCTGTTTATCAACGTATAAGTTACAAAACTTGACAGGTAATATACTATCTGAAATCACAGTAACTGGTAACAAAACCACTATAGTGGCAATTCTGCTAGGTTCGGCTATATTCGGAATACTTCGGCGAAAAAGCACTGCAATCGTAGCTTCTAACACAGCGTCACGTAGCCAATCCCCTCCCGTGTTCCTTCCGCCCGGCCACCCCACCAACCCCTTCATTCTCCAGAATACTATCGTTGCAACTCTATCCACTAGAAGCGATATTGCAAGCGCTTTTAAATAGCTTGCTTTGCTTGTTTACTAGTTCTTATCTTCCGTTTGACAGTGTAGTAATCCGAGCGGAATTCGTACAAGATACGCCTATTTGCAGTTTGCACGAGTCATAGTTAGCTTCTAGTAGAGACAAGGTTACAAGTAAATATTTATTATAATCAGATAATTGTCAGGAAGCTGCCTGGGCAAGCACTGCTTGCCTTGCTTACCCTGACGAGACGCCACTGTAGAGTGAGTATACCTTCCGTACGGTAAGTTAATACTTATAAACGATTTGTTGAGAAAAATTTACTAGGAATACTTCCGTTATCACCGTACAACGATGTAAGCAAATGAAAAAGCAATACAGTGAGATCATAAATAAACTTATTTTTTATTGTTACGCGTCCGCGAGTATGAAAATGTATCGTAATAATTATTTTAAAAGTTAGATAAACACATCTGTTATACGATAGTTGGAGTATGGAAGGGTTTGAAATTGATATCGTAAAAGATGTTCTTCTGTATGTTATGAACAGCTGCTAAAATATTGAAAATCGTTTAATATAAAATGTATATTTATATCACGGCCGTAGAAGAACAGGCCTGGACACTCGCCTATTTAACAATGTATTTTGCTTGACCCCTTGTTTGGTTGTAGTTCGTCTAGTTACCGAGAATGTCGTACTTTTTGGCGCTGTTTTCCGGGCGGTCGGACTCAAACTCCGCCCACTTTTTTCCAGTGTTAAATTTATAAAGTAAATAATGATTGCTGGAGCCTTTTCTTAAATTTATGAACGAAGGAAGTGTTTCATAAATTGATAAAAAAATACGTTTTGCTAAATTGTTTATCTTAGCGGAAAGGAAGTGGGCGGAGTTTAGTCCGACCGCCCTAACATCAGCGTCAATAAAACACAATATTCTCGGTAACTTGGTGAACTACAGCCAAACAACAAGGGGGTCAAGTATCCAGACGAGTGTCCAGACCTGTTCTTCTACGACCGTGATTTATATTTAACATATATTAGATTACAATATTTCAGAGGTGACGTAGTTTGTGGCGGCGGATGAACAATGTACGTCGGCTTGTAGTGCTGCCGTCAGCGTAGCAATGTTATTGTTGACGTTTAGTGGAAGGATACATAGTTGGTGTGAAAACAGATCCAAGCAAAAAGTAAGGCTTCCAGAATGTATCAAGTCACCGTACGGCGGGTATAGCAGCTAATGAGCAAATGTTCGGTGCTCGAGTATATATATATACGACAGTGGAGTCTAGCATGCACGTCACTGAACTAGTGTATTTGGCCTTTTCCCAGTCACGTTGGAAGCCGCGTATTCCAGTCAGCTGTGGCGACGAAGCCTTCCTACTTTCGTAACGTTGCTAATTAACCGCTCCCCTTCTTGCAGTGATAGTACTATCTTTGTAATTATCAGAGTGTAGTAAACCACGTCTTGTAGTCCTTAATTATATCTTTTATTTCGTTATCTCTTTCGTTTTACGCTCCCGCGGTTACAATGCAGGCCTTGCTGTAGGACACGTATTTTAAAGGCATTATAAGTTGACTTTATAAGAAGTGTTATAGGCTGTTGGTGGTAAAGTAATCACTGCTTTAGTTTTCTGCCAATTTATTTTGCAACCACGAAGTTTGAATATGGGATCAATGCTAAAACAAGTAGTTAGGATTTCAGTGAATACATTTTTAACGTAGTCCTTTCAAACACGTGAAATTCCTTAAGGAACACTGCTTTATAAGAAATTCCCCAGTTTTTTTAAATTTTGTACTAAGTATGTGAAGTGTTATTTTATTCCTTCTGTTGCACTATTGCTTACGGAATTCTACTTAAAACACTTTTACTGGATTGAGCTGTCTTTATTTAAATTTACTTAGAGACTGGGCAATAGTAAAAAATATTTTTAACTCATCAGATCTTAATTTTTAAAGTAAATTAAGTGTATACTTCGTTAACGTAATTCTTGTGCCAATATGTGTGTCGGTAAGTGTGTGAAAGACATAAATTGATTGAAAAGGATAAGTTAAGAGGACGTTATAAGTGCTCACTTTATCGTGGTCGTGATGAAGACGAAGGTGAATATCCGACAACGGTAAGTAACGGATCTGCCAAAAATCGCACTCGCCAAGAACAGAGAAGGTTCACGTGTCTGTGAGTGAATCAGCATTTTTGTAATGGTGGTTACGATACATTACGACGACGACGACGACTATTTGTCCAGGGTTCTTAGTTTTTATAATTTACTCATTTTAAAACTTAATTTTTGTGAAAATATTTTTGGGAAGGGATATAGACAGTTGTGAACTCCAAATTATTTATACGCAAGTGTCACACGGTGTTTCTGCCTTTATTATTTGGTTGATATTTCTTACTTTCAACATCGCTTTGAAATGAAAAACATTTCTATGAATAATGTGATAATTTTCTTTAAATATGTCTTTGAATCAGTAAGTAAGTTAGTGCTAATTACAGATAAACCCCCAAAATAGTAAAAATTAAATTTTTTCCTGGCAGTATGCTGCAACAAATTTATTTTTGAGGAAGTAGTTATCAGAACAATGTCAGTAAGCATAAAGTAGTCCTACAAATGAAATTTTTTTGAACAAACGTTGTATAATTGCGAAATTTATTCGAACATTTCAACAATAACTGTCATTTTAATGAAGTTTACGTATTACAAACAATGTTACATTCTTTTGAAGTTTTAATAGCTCCACGATGCAATTGTTTTTATTTCTGTGCAGTGATGATTTCAAAGGCAAATTTTACTTAAAACTTTATGACAAATTTTAAAATAAATTTCGATTCAAACTACATTATTAATTATAATAGAACGTCTTTATTTGACTTTAGCACGCATTTATGAGATCCAGATCAAGTTGGTAAGTACAACCGTTTTTTAATATGTAAAATGGTATACGATAAAATAAACAATTAGGTGTATTAATTTTTGTGACTCGGATTTTCATTCTCCAACTTCTGCGTGATACAATAACTCTAAAATTGTACAATAGAATGATGTATAGTTAGGTCTAGGAAAATTTCGCTAATTTAATTACCTGCATGTTAGAATAAACAATTCTATGCACACTCAAGCCCCGACTATTTGTCCACTAGCTGCTACTCAGTGGAACAGCAGACAATGAACGAATAGACGGGGCTTGAGTATGTATAGTACAATGAATTCTACACTGTAAAAAAAACTTCCTCAAATGTTTAGGAAGTTATTATCCCAGACGCAGCGTGGGACAGTTACAATACTTCGTCTTGTAAATATGCAAACGTTTACAAATGTTACAATACAAGTCTGGTAACTTTAGTATGCATTTGACTGTTTTATAATTAGGTTTAGGAGTGCGACCATGGATGTCTGGGAAACTATTCTACCATACCTACTTTCTTAGCGCTCCTATACGCACGTCTGGTAAATTTACAAACTATTTTTTAGAGTGTAGCATGCGGGTCATTGAATTAGCGAAATTTTCCTGGCCCTGTATTTAGGAAATATTTTTTGACTCTAGAATATCCTTGACCTCGCTTGGCGACTTGTGCACGTCTGTGCATATTCGATTACCTGGGAAGGTTATGGTGGTCGAAGGAGGGGGGGGGGGTTGGATGGGGAATGGATGCTGTGGTCCAGGGATTAGCCGCCACGTGCCTGTCCCCGGTGTCGAACGTCCCCCTCCGGGCAGCCGGTGCCTGGCAACCAACCTCCTCCTTCGACAATCCGCCCGCCGCGCCGCCGGCACTGATTATCGATTGGTCGGCGCCGTATTTGCGAGGTGTCGTCCCCACAGGGTGGATGTGTGGGGGAAGCACTCGCCCCACGCCGCCGGCAGCGCACATCTCGTTTGGCGGTATTGTGTGGCAACGTTACAAGAAAGGGGAGAAAGCCGCGTCGGAGGCGCCACGAAATGTCCTGCGTCCTTTCTGCGAGTGGAGGTAATCGCCGCGTTGTCGAGGTTTGAAGAAGACGTGATACATAAAAATAAACGAAAATCTCGAGTTTCACCGACATCTCTATTCGGAATGTAAGATGATCGGTGGATACAGACTTCAACACACGAACTGACCGGAAATTTTCACGAAAAGATTTTGTTTAGAGATTAAGGTTCACTGGCCTGCAGACTAGCCTCCAAAGATTTGTGTGTACTTGAGTAGACATCATACGTGCATTGGCTGCTCGCTCTTACAGTGATACCACAATAATAGGCCTGTGTTTAGTTGGTTCTTTACTATCCGCTCAGCGTCCTGTAAGTGGTGTCATATAAGTCTTTGACCAATTGTGGAAGAGATAACAACTTACAATAGGTTGAATTCTGGGTTTTGCTCAAAATTAAATGCGAATTTTTCAGGTCCCTTATGCTGGTATATCCCGAAAATGTATTGTGCCAACATACCCTTGAAGATGCTGTAGTTTCTTGTGACATATATTATTGGCTGATGCACGTCTGATACAACATATCTGTCTGCTGACCAGTAACACGCACTAAATATTACAATAGCGGGATTCTTATTGGCTGAGTCAACTAGGGTAACAGCTCAACATACAAGCGAAAGCCAGCAGTATTCTGGTAAGCTAAGCGTGTGTTTGAACCCATGCAGAAACAAGTCAAGTTTTCTCGCGATAAATCATTATGTGTAGAGGTACGTAAATATCGCAATACATTCCAGGTCAGGTTGAACGCCAATTATGTATACTTCATTGTCACTGGCGGTTGTTACGAAACGCGTTTGACTACTGCAAGCCAGTAGTAAATAAGGAAATAATGAGAAGTGCTATCGCTTGCTACCAGCTTGTACGGGTATAAGTAGAGACATGCAAAATTCGCGTTATGATTAGGTAGCAGACTAAACTTCACTTTCCTGTACATAACAGAGCATAATCTGCATTTCAGTTGGTCACGCACTTTTATGTGTTGTCATTTACGTGTGTTACGTCTTTACAGAGATTGGCCTCTCTACCGTGTAAGCATTCTCCACGGCAAGTCACGACAATATCAGCCAGCGGGAGACGCATATAGTCACTTGGAGTCTAGTCAGCTGTCAGAAAATAACGCGAATTTTGCATGTCTCTAGTTATAAGCCAATATATAATCGATTGTGTCCAGTGGGTGTATAGGACTGACAAGTCTAGGCTGCTGCTAGATGAATCCGCGAAATTGACGTACCTCTAATTATGTCTAACCATGTTTATATACCTTATGTGCACAGTCGTAGCTCTGATTCATGGTTCGAACAGGTAGACACATGAAAATTGCGTTATTATTTGGTGATAGGCTAGAATCTACTGACCTATACTCACCCGAGCATACACTGCAACGTTGTTGTCCTCCGGACTTGTCTATCAGTGCCCGCGTTACATGATACTGAGCCATTTTAACCTTGCATCATTGGGTGAAAGTTCCCTCAGGCGCGTCAGCTATACTGCCGGTCAACGACAGATGTCAGTAATTTGGAGTCCTGCCTGCTGTTAGATAATAACGTGAAATTCACTGGTGTCTAGTAACAGAACGTAAAATAAGGAGATTAGCCAACCTAAAACCCCTATCCCTCGCCGGGATTCGAACCCGGAAGACCTCTAACTACAGGTCATCGCACAACCGACTACGCTAAGGGCTTGCAATTAATGTAACTATCACTACACATAGTGATCCACACTCTTAATTTTCCCGTTTGGGATTACCTCACATTTGTTACGCGATGCTTTCAGAAATTCAGTGAATTTTTTCTCCTCGGAAACTAAGGCTATATAAGGTTTTTACAGTAGAGTATTTTCTACCGTATAATCCGTGACAAGAGTCCGTGTCACGAATTACTTGACGTCCCGTTTCGCCCCGTATAAAAAAAAGAGCAATCCTAGGTAAAACATTTCTGCCAACTTTACAGTGATCAGTTGCTCAGGCCACCGAGCGGTTTGCAGAGCTTCGGCCGGTAGAAGTTTATTATAGAATTGCTTAGCGTTAGTGAATAAAGTTTAATTAGCAACACCATTCAAAGGACGTTACACTTACGTGCACCCATTTCCTGACCTCTGTTCATCTGTAAAGATTATTTCCTCGCGGTCGGAAATGGCGAAAATTGTTGTTGTGGTGCTTTGTTGACATGAAAATCTTGATGCGAGAAGATTTTTCGCCAGTTGAGTGACTTGCGTCTGGGGGTTAGGGCGAGGCGTGATTCGCTTGTGCTTAGCGCTTCGGACGGGCGAAATACGTCCACCCAGACTGCAACATCAACAGTAACTATTTTGTTAAAGTAATGCACCCATTTAGCTTAATTTCTTGCCCTGAAATCGTATGTACGAAATTTACGGCGTCAGAGATTGTGCACCAGAAATACATCACGTCGTTCAGAAAGTTGGCGAAAATTGTTGACTAGGATTGTCGTTTTTTAGTAATTTCTAGGGCCATAAACTTTTACGAAAAGAATTTTGCCCCAATTTGTTTCAGTTCTTTTCGTGCACATCTGCAGCTCTCCTTCATAGTAGCTGATTGGATGTTTTGACTATCACGTGTCTTGGGGTTCTTCCCGCAAATCACAGACGTGTGGTGTTGCAGTAACGTCATTGTGATTGGCACATTCAAATGTGAAACCTCACTTCACAAATATACGCTGCCAATAACCTTGAATCACAGCTGCAGCTGTGTACGTAAGGCACTTAAACAAACTGGGGCAAAATTCATTTCTGCTGATTTTGCGAGACTTTGTTAAGCTTGAAAGAAAGCAGATATCGTTAAATGTTATCCCAGTTATATGGAAAAAAATTTTTTTACTGTTCTGACTAAATTTTTCAAGACAAATATACTCTGTATTTTATGTAATTATTTTATTGAATATGTTTTATTTTGTTATTTAACTAGCTGAAACCACATAATTTTGTCTATAAAATTAATTGCACAATAAAAACTATTTACGCCCAACTATTACGTAGTTGTAAGATATCTGCTCTCCTTTAGGTTCAAATTTAGTACCTTAAAAAACAGCTGACATGAGGAATCGTAACCTAAATGGTTGAAGTTAGCTACAAACGAATTCGACATAATGTGTAAATAACATGAAGCGTTAACAATGAATGCTTAATGACCGGGAGCTGTGGACAACTAGACTGGGTAAGTATACAGCTATTTGGTGTGTTAATTTTCAAACGTGTTATGTATATACAGGGTGAGTCTGGACGGAGAGTGTTAATTTCGTGTGGTGATAGCTCACAATAAACTATGAGGAAAATGTGTTTTCAATTTGTCCCTAATGTGAAAATTGTGGGAGTAATGCTACCTTGAGAATTTACTTTTTACATTTCAATTAAAACTTCAAAAACTACTTAATATTAAATAAGGAAACTTTGTAAAGTGTCTTATAAATGACTTTTCTTCGTTCTCAGTAGTTTATGTTAATGTCATTGGCCCATCATTGTTCAAATGGGGCACGAAACTTTCCTTCTGCTTCTAACTTCGACACACTTCACTATAATTCATGTTATACTACAGAATATTAAACAGGCGAGGAAGAGTAATAAAAAAAAAAGGCTGTCTTATCGAAAATATTTAAAGTTAGCCGTTTTCGAGAAAATCAAATGTAAAATTAATGTATTTTTATAACGCCTGAAACATATGCAGGCATTGCGACTTCCTTGCAAGGCGTGCAACCGAACTAATAGGCGTGTAGCAATACTGTTGCGATGGATTTATCATCTAAGATTTGTTACACGGATGGAGTAAATGTAGGTGCATAATCTTGTAAAGCAGTTGCACTGCACTCTGTGGGCAAAGAAACTGCTCTACTGAAACAAAACCTATAAGTTTATAGCAATGCTCACCAAGTTTTAAAAAATGGTACGTGCAGGTAACCCGTATGATAACTGAACGTAAATCGCTTTAGTCTGATATGTGCGTCCTAATCACTGCAGAAAGCAAATACCCCATGTAGAGATACATTTTGTAATATCACTAATATAATTTTTGTGTCAGTTATGTAGACCGTGAATAATTTATTGTCGTTATTAACAAAGAGATTTTCGACAAGACGACCTTCTTTTATTAATATTTATCGGCTGTTTAATATTATATAGTAGAACATTAATTACAATGAAGTGTTCCGAAGTTAGATGCGGAAGGAAAGTGTCATGCCCCATTTGAGTAATGATGGGCCAATGACATTACCAAAGTAAATGACTGAGAATGAAGTCAAGTGATTTATAAGACACTGTACAAAGTTTTGTTATTTAATATTAAGTTATTTTCGAAATTTTAATTAAACGTTATTTGAAAGTATATTTTCAGGGCAGCATTACTCCCACAGTTTTCACTTTAGGAACAAATTGAAAACACTTTTTCGACATGTTTTTTGTGAGCTGTCGCCACACGAAATTAACACACTCTGTCCTGAGTCATCCTATATGTGCCCCTAAAATTATTTTCTTGCGCACGTATAAAATTATTTCGGTTCCTTTGTCATCAACATTACTAGGTTAGCGTTAATATTTGTTTTACACATAGAATGAATATCAGAAGAAGAAGTAGGATGAACAGCAATTATTTTTTTAAGCAAACCCACAACCTTGAACACTGCCCATAAATAAGTATGTTGTGTTAAAAATCGCAATGACATTCGAGCTGAAACCGAGCTTTTATATATTTGTAGTTCTCTATCTGCACACACTTCGGCGTGGTTTATGGTGTTGTTTTGTCTTCATAGTTGGACGCGATTGTTCCACACAAAGTTTTATGATATCGCATGAAATATTGGACCACAGAGGACGGTTGGCTTGATTTTATGGACGCTGCCATAAACCTATTATATAAAAACTTCATGCATAACAGACATCCACGTAACTTTTGTATTAACAATGCTCCAGAGTTCGTATGTACTTTAATCTTGATACTTGTTGCGTAGCAACCTCGGGTTGCTGCTTCAGCTGCTAACAGACGGCGAACCTTATTATTCTGTAAATAATATTATTAAAAGTAATATATAATATTCTTATCTAGCGATTTGTGGCGATAATTTCGTTAGCCGTGAAGGAACCGTGCATAATTTAACTCATTTGTGTGCTGTTGGTTTTGATTCGCTATGGCTGTTTTTTTCTTTGCCAGGTATTTTATTTACTATGGGTATTTCGTGGAACAACCCAATATGAGGAAATTTTATTGCCGCAACACGCTTTATATCTTGGGAGGAACTGTTCTTTTTACAGAAATTATTACATTATGAGGAAAGTGACAAGTGTAAGATATCGTAGTTTGTGCACTTTTGGAAGCCTGGATATGTTTTTTTTTTTTCACTGTAGCTTGTATCTTTCTACCATAAGAAATTTTAACATTTACCATTTCACTTGTCACAGGTATTCATACGCCGAATTAGCGACACTGTAAACTTTGTACGAAACAAATCGATGTGTGGAACTGCCCCCAAAAATGATTTTACTGATACGTAAAATAATCACGCAATTTTCCCTTTGTTATTCACTGTAAATTAAATGCGACTTTTCCAGGAACTGTTTATGCCGTGCGGTAACGGTCGGGGATATATATATATATATATATATATATATATATATATTTATTTATTTATTTATTTATTTATTTACAAAGAATGAGATACCACGTATTCAGTTAACCGCAAGCAGCTTATAGGTTTAGTACATCGTGACTATTCTCCGTTCACTCTTGCCCAAATTTCATAATTAACACAGCAAATTATCAACAAATGTTTTCTAAGGCTGCACAACAAATAGACGTTTGTTTTCTGTCGTATATAAGTTAATTTACCAGCCCATGTATAATAAATAAGTTTTGATATCCTTACATATAATATTTGCACACGTTACAAGCACAATATGCGATACTGTTTGTTGATTAGCTGACGAGTTGATTCATGATTTAGTTCTTGGCTGGCGCAGTGTTTCTTGGTGCAACTACCAGTATTTAGAGATGTCGCGAAAATACCTCAAGTTTAGTTTCACAGAAACAATCGAATAATTCATTTCATAAAAAGTTTATTTGGACATAAATATCTACTACGTAACTACTTTAGGCCTATTGCAAATTGCCTTCTCGCGTCTCCGTATTTGTTACGTTTCGGTTCGTACCGACCAAAATTCCTTGTTCTATTTCGTTCTGTCCTTCCCGCGTCGCCAATCTTTACTGTTCAATAGACTTCACAGGTTAGGTCTTACCATGTTGTTGAATTATGAACAGTGTAATTGTGTTGAGAAAATTTCGTAACATCGAAATGTGTGCCTACCTATTAAAAAAACACATTCCTGTGTTTATATAGTGACATTACATTTGTTGATTTTTTTAAAAATAATTTTGTAAGCAAATTATCACTTGCTTGTTTGGTGATTGACGAGATGTTGTTTTCCAAAAATATAGAAAGTAATCACAAGATATTTAAGTAAATGCTACTTATTTGTTTTGTTGCCCAGTTTCCTTCATAGAGTACCAAATTTCCGCTACGTCTGCACCAGAATTTTCAGATTCCTATCATGGTCATGACTTAGTTGCAAGCGAGTTCGGAAATACACTGTAAACTTATATATAAATATTTTTTTCAAGTTTTATGCACTTCTCGCCATCGAGCGTTAATAAAATATACACAATTTTTAACGCAATATTGTTTGTTTGTACTACTGATGTGATGAAAATAGTTCATCTGTGCGCGGGGAAAAAAATTGAGCCGGATGACAGCTAGCGTGGTACAATGAATGAAACGATGCTACTTGTTTACTTCTGAACTCGGGATAAAAGTGAGTTGTAAACTGGTGTATTTCGAAGCCGGCTGAAAGAAAGAGACGTAGGTTTTCGCTATGCGCTGACTGTCGTTGCAATGACGTAGCTTATCACAGCGAAGTATTGCCAATAGTGCAAGAAACTTTCAGTCAGAAACTGTGACAAAAGCAACCAAAATCATGTTCTAAACTAGAGTTATATATTGCTGTAGATATAATGGAAAGCATTAGTGAACTTGATAAATTCCCGTCATTTCATTCATTTCAGAAATGTCTTACCTCCGGAACAATAGGGGCACTTTTGTGTTAGGCCTCTATTGTAGTACATCTTTCAATGGTCTTTCTGAAAGTAACATCAACACTTATTTATCATATATGAGAGCTGTATTTTTGAGTTGTTTCCTTATCGTTATTTATTTTTCACATTTATATGATGAAAATAATACAGTTGTCATAATATAACGGTATTGGCAACTGTTAATCATGTATATTTCCAACATGAAATGTGGTATTACGGATACAGTGAAAGTTTTTACACCCAAATATATTTTTCCAGTAAAACTTAAAATGCCAATAATTTGGAACCATAATTTTTTGGGTTTTGATCCGATTGATCTAGAGATGCGATGCGCCACAATTAATTTAAAAAAACTGATTTGGCTGAACAGGTTAAGAGGGCGTGGTACATAATTCAACGCTAAAAGCGTTGCTCTATAATTGTAGGTTTCTTGAAGCCAATTTTCGAAAAGTAATCAATTGCAATCCTAGACAATAGTTTTAGCCAACGTTTTAAACAAAATTGATTCCAGTGTTACGAACTTCTGAGGCACAATCTCTGACACCGGACCTCGTGCATTTAACTGCGGCGCAAGAGATCACGCGTAACGAATTAGTAATGCTGGATAAATATTTATTTATAAAGTTGGCAAATACCATTATCTAGGATTGTCAATTGAGTATTTTATCCATATTGGCTTCGAAAAAAGCTAAGATATCAAATGATGTTTACAGCATTTATTTATCTACCACACATTCGTAACCAGCGAATTTCTCACTAGCAACTCCAACGGATGTATGTTTTTAGCGACATGATCGCTAAAACAATCATATTTAGCTGGACAAGAAGTAAATTGGGAAGACTGCTGACAAGGCCGGTGTTGGCGTGTTTACAGGCGCGTGCACTTATGCACGTTACATGCAGCCCCGGCGTGTTTGCCCAGCAGGCCAAACAAAGCCAGCCGCGTGGACGCGAGTTTTGGAGGCTCACAGCCCGCTTGTTTGTAATGACTCCCTTCCTGTTTTGTGCGCGAGCTTGTTTTTTTTCGGCGGTCAGGAGGCGGGGGAGGATGATAAAGGGGAGGCGCCCTGCTCATCACATTTCGCTCAATTAATGGTTTTAACGTGCATTAACGAGCGGCAAGAGGGGCGGAAGCCAGAGAATGGGGGATGGGTAGACGAGATGGAGGGGCAGATGTAACTATACTCCGCTTCGTATAACTTTGGTACAATTTGACAGCTACTTATGGGCAATATATGTTAATATTTTGTGATGTGTGGCACAATGCAAGACACAATTTATAGTATAAATAATGAAATTGACGTCTGTGTCACATTTTAAAACTAAAATATCTTGCATATTTTGCGATGAAGTGTCCCACTCACTTATCAACGCACAGCCCAAACTGCTGGACCTAAGGACATGAAATTTTAAGAGGGGCTGGCCCGTACGTCATAGGCACCCACTAAGAAAATAATCTTCGAAATTAGAAAATTAGGGAGCGAAAAGGGGTAAAGTGTGTTTTCGATGAATCATCGATAGCGGATAAACCCGCTGAGATATCGATATGGAGTGTAAATTATATATGATGTAAGTGTCATAAATGTGTTTTCGAGTAAAAGGATAAAAACAGTGCAGCAAACGTATGTGTGTATATGACATGCAATTTTTCGAAGATTATTGAAGCTATTAGAAAAATTATTGGGACTTAGTTCTTACAGCGTAACATAGGCACTGGTACGTAGTTAATTTTTATGAAATCAAATCAGTTCTGTCGTTTTGGCACTTAAATCATTTATAATTTCCGTACTACATTTTAGATAGGAATGAAGCTTACGTAAATAGCTACGGAGATATTTCACGATTTTTAAAAATTCGACAATATAGGGAATTGAAAGATGCAAAATGTTTCACGAATCCCTAAAATCACGTATGAACACTTTTCAATTTCTTAAGAATTCTGACGGCCTATTTTGGCGTAGTGGTTTAGAACAAGAACACTGGTTTGGGTTTCGATATCCTCGATATATCTTAATCCTGGTGAGGTATCGTCACGCTTTGGGGTAGCAGCGTGTCTTTGGTCAGACTCGTTTCTCATTTGACTGCACCAATCCGCATTAGGTTATTTTGACTACGTACGTCTGTAATTTGCCAAGGCACGTGAAAGCAAAACGATCCAATCACAGGCGATGTAGCAGAGCTGCAGGTGTGCACATGACGCATTGAAACCAAATGTTGCAAAAATCTTTTCGCCATTAAATCTTGGCTCTAATATCTCATTAACACGATAAGTAGAGTGATGGTATATCGCGAAAGTTTTTGTCACATCATAGTCTTGAAAACACTGACACAGTATAGCTGTCTGCAGATCAATAATTAATAGGCATAAAATATAACCATAGCGGGTTTCTTACTGGCTTAGTCAAATAGGGCGATATCTCTACACACAAGCGAAAGCCATGCATCATCTCATGAGCTGAACGTGTGTTGAAACCCAGCAAATAGTCAAGTTTTCCCTTGATAAACCATCCTCTCTAGCGATAAGCTCTCGTGATAGTGTTCTGTTCAAAAATTCCACGCGGGCAAAGCCGCGGCCGGGCAGCTAGTATTACAAACTACTAAATATTATTGCCCGAAAGTAACTGTCAAATTTTACTATAGTAATACGGAACAGAGTATACCCAAGTTACTCCCGAAACATTGCACGGCACTGAAACGTGTTTAACATGCGGCTGGAGAGTTTTTTTCACTTCCCGCTCCTTCCATTCACGAGTCCCCCCTCCTCTCGGAGACCGCAGGGAAGTTTGGCCGGGTTGAAGTTGGCAAGTTCGTCGCTCGTGTTGGTAATGCCTTGAGGAGGGGGTACCGCGAGCTCTGTCGTTCGTCTGCAAGCATGCCGCGGGCGCATAAGTCCCCGCACCGCGCGTTGTTCCGTCCGCTGTTGGTGACAGTCGCGAGTTTCTGTTCGTGTAATTCCGGGTCGGAGTGAGAGCGCTCGTCCCGTGTTTCGTCTGCGCGATGATGGTGCTACCGGTATGCTTCATCTTCCATCGTATTGTAATTACTAGGGACTGGAATATTTCGCCAATTCTATTACCTTTAGGCTAGAATCCATTATACTATGCATACTCAAGCCCCGACTGTGTGTCCACTAGCTGCTACTCAGTGAAACAACACACAATGAACGAATATACGGGGTTGAGTATGCAAGCCTACAGGTCATTGAATTCGCGAAATTTTCCAGTTCCTAGTAATTACCAATTTTTGCATGTAATTTATATAGGCTGGGCCTGAAATACCTCTTCAATAAAGGAAGCTAATAAAAATTAACCCAGGGAAGGTACAACAGAACTTTTTATCCACGCGTCACTTTGATTGTAAAAAACCTTGTGTATTAGCTGTTCAGGATAAAGTGAGTAATGCTTACGATTTCCCTGTGAGCCATTATGCCGCCATATTTACTATTTTAAAAACGAAAACTTCCGTATAACTAAAAGGTATTGTAAAAATTTCACAACTCTCAAAAATTCACTTGTATAACACAAACAAAAAAATATTTTTTTTTTATTATAAGAGTTGGGTAGTGCTCACTTTAAAGTAACCCGCCTATAGTATAGATGGTTTGCGATGAAGTGACCCATTTTGAAGACCATATCATTTAGAATAATAAATTGAAAATATTGTTTATTATGTCTTCAGTCGTTAGCTTTTACTACAGTACAATCTATACATACAGACCTGAAAAATTCGCATTTTCTTTTAGACCCAAACTAGAGTTCCAGTAACTATAGACCTGTATCACGTTCACAATTGGCCGTTGACTTAATCGACACTTCCTGGAAGTAGCTGAGCCAATAATAAAACTGTAACTGAATGCAGACCCAATTCACTGTGTCAGCGAGCAGCTAATAAACAACTGCTATTACACTCAGTACACAAATATTCGTGGAGGCTAGCTAACAGGTCAGTGAACACAAGAATTTTTCCGGCCTCTATCTATACACAATGATTGTTACTCAGATCGCTTTGTTAATATCAAAGAATGACAGTAAACTAAAAAATATCAAAACGGGGGAAAAAAGTAACTAGGTTTTCAGATATACTCATTTTATCCTGAATCAACTGTAACTACGTTTCGTATTTATTCAGATAGAAGAGATAAACAATTAGATTTCCTATACAGTGAAAATGGTTATTATTTTGCATATCACAATTATAAAAACAACTATATATTTTTATTTTATCTTATTATTAAGTTGATTTAAAATGAAACACCCAAATAAAGTAGAAAGTAGAGTTAACGAGATTTTACAATAATGGTGACGTAAGGCAATTTTACATGTTATCTTTCATTGTTGATTCACACATTGAGCCATGTCCTGTAGTTTATTATCGTCCTGCGAGATATGTCGGGAACAGTGGCAGCAACGTCGTGAATTTACTATGTGAGGAAACAGGCTTGGTACTCCTGGAATTTAGGTTAGCAATGGAGAACTACCGAGAACTGCCCCGTAATTGTACCAACAACAGAGGATGTTATATTACAAATGTTGCCATGTAAAACTGTGTTAAGTGAATTACTTGTGGATATCAGTTAATTGTGTATCTTGCTTAGTTTTTTAATAACTTCCTTTGTTTGTGGAGTTTATCTTACCTTATCATGTATTTCACGTGTAGGCCCTGCGCTAGTGTGCTGACATTTTTTTTGGCATTGCAGAACAAAATAAGCTCGAAAAACTGTCTGAAGATTTGACCATTTAAGTATTCGTTGTAGCGTCTAGTAAAAACTATAGTATTTTTATACCAAACCTCGTGATTATTATAACGAATTCCAGCAGTAAAGAAGCATGCATGTTTCATAAAATTCCGCAATTGGCTGGGGCTATGCATCACTAGACTATGTGTCAATTGTTACACAAGTATAACATATTCTTCAACTTTAACCAGTTATACAATACAAAAAATATTTTAGTCCTCTGTCCTGTTGTTAAAAATTTACTTATAAAACTTAAACTTTTTTTTTTGTAAAACGGTTTCAAATCTGAAAATGTTTTAACATGTCTTACTGATACCGTACATTTGGCGCATAGTCTTCTGCTACATAACACCGTCAATTATCAGTGGCAAAGTGTGGATGTGTTCGAAGGGAAGCTGAACTTAGCGATGAGTACACACAACTCTTTTCATTCTTTATTGTAGAAACATTATTTGGAAAGTTATTGTAATGGAATTGTAAGGAAAGTCCGTGAAATTACGATAGTGGTGTAGGATCGATGTTTTTAAACACTTGAGTTAAAAACTAAGTAATGGAACGCACTAGGGTTTTTTTTTTTCGGATTTTTTTATTATCTATGTTAATGGCTTCTCGAGTTTCTCCATTTCTAACCCTATCCCATTTTGATGTTCCACAACTTCTTATCAAAAAAATCCATCCCTGTTGCAGATTTCAAATAATGTGTTCAAAAACGGTTTGCTTTTAAGAGTAAGAACAGTTTGCTTGTAAGAGTAAGACGGAAAGGATAATTTTTAGATATTGTTTGTGGCCGGTTTTTAACTAAAAAGAACGTTCGGAATTCAATGGTTTATGCTTTTGTTATGTAGTGTTCTTTCAGTCACTTCGTGAAAGAAATTCATTTATATCTATAGCCCGGAAAAATTTGCGGATTCAATGACCTGCACGTCAGAATGCACTATTCTGTGTATACTCACGCCCCGACCATTTGTCCACTAGCTGCTACTCGGTGGAACAACGTAGAATGAACAAATGAACGGGACTTGAATGTGCATAGGACAGTGGATTCTAGATTCATTGAATCCGCGAAATTTTCCGGGTCCTATTTATTGTGCATTAAACTGTACATACTGTACGTAATAATTAAATACTGTACCTAAAACACTTCTCACCCCAACCTCTTCCCCCGCAGCGTAGTCAGGCACCGATCTACGGTGCGAGAGGTCCTGGGTGCGAATCCAGACTCTGGCATGGTGGTTATGTTTTATCTTCACCTCATTTCGCCCTCATAGGGCCGTTAACCCTCTCGCCACACCACTCCTCCCCAATTGTGTCTCCTTTTGGATACCGCTGTGCGGTAAGACAGGCGACAATGGAGTCGCAGGCGTGCGCCGATGGACTCTTGGAAACCGCTGATGACGGCCCGTCCGTCGGAGATCCGGCTTTTTACTTCCACCACCACCTCCTTCTAGACGACCCCGCCTCCATCATACATCCGACGTCGACAGGCGATTCCCCGCGGTATTTACTGCGCGTGTGCGCCCCTCAAGCCAACGCACCTGCCGGGGGACGAACCTGAATGTTGGGTTCATTACGGCGGGTGGTGGGACCAGGAGCTCCCCTCTATTCCCCCCACCTACCCATCCCACGAGACGGCATGTGTATGTGAGTAGTTAATAAATAACCTGTGCCGGCGCGGGGAAGGAATCCCACGTCGCTCCTTTGTTTTCCCGCCTGATCGGTGGTGGGGCGTTGTTTTTTTTTTTTCGGGAACAGTTTCCCACGGCAGGCATGTAACAAATTATCTCCTCCACCCCTCCCTTCACCTTCGTCTTCGAGGTCCTCATTCCACGGGACTTGTGCGCGGGCGAGTGATGAAGGAAACGGGAATGGAATAAAGATGAGGCATGGGTGATTATAACAGCGTTTACTGACAGGCCGTCGCGGTGATGCCGGGTCGTGGGAAATTTCCTTCGCCGTGGGAAATTCGCGGCTTAAAAAATGTCACGACATTTGAGGATTCCATTCATAAACATAGATGTCTGGGCGCTTATTGCCAGAAATGACAGCGATTGTTGTGGTTATCATTTCGCTAATTACATCGGTAGAAATGATCATTGTAGCGTTCTGCGCATCCTATGATTTGCCGATGGTTGAGTACCATGGTGTAGCTGTAAACAGATAGATTGCAAACGTTCAATCATAGTTCACCAGAATTATAGGTGCCGTACGGTATGTTCAGCATTTTAGAAATGAAACTGTTGCAAAAAATTACACATTAGTACATTCAGTACTGTACATTTACTTAAAATAAAACAGCAGAAGACAGTCTATTTATTAAAAATAATTGCAAAGTACTAGAAGTGTATTTTTCCGCACCATTTGCAAAAGTGTGCATTTATAAAAAAGTTGAAGTTACCGTGGGACACCTATATCATTGGGCCTTTCAAATAGGGACACTTCAGTAACGAAGGCTGGCAAGCAGTCAACTTTTCCCGCGACAGCTCACCATCCCTAGAGGTGATGGTTAGAGGTGATTGTATATCGCGAAAATGTTTTGAGCCAACATACCCTTGAAAACGCTGTAATTTCTAGCAACATATACGATTTAGTGATGTACGTCTGACACAACGTAGCTATCGGCAGACCAATAATAGGCATCAAATATTTCAATAACGGGATTCTTATCGGCTCAGTAACATCTCCACGTACAAGCGAAATCAGTAATCTTCTTGTAAGCAGAACGTGCGTAGAAACCCAGCAAACAGTCAAGTTTTCCCGCCATCCATCGGTAGAGGTACGTCAATTTCGCGGATTCATCTGGCAGTAGCCTAGACTGCTCAGTCCTGTACACGCTCTGGATACAGTCGATTATTCATTGGCTTACAACATTACAAGCGATAGTTCTATGAATCACTTCCTTATTTACTACTAGCTTGCAGTAGTCAAATGCGTTTCCTGACAGCCGCCAGCTATTCACACACATGATTATGAAGTGTATATTTTTGGCGTTCAACCTGACCTGGAATGTATTTACGAATTTGGCGTACCTCTATCCATCGGTTAAAGCTTCGCAGCGGACACTGGGCACAAAGCGGCAAAACACGTCATTTAATGACGACCAGAGAGGAAAATCCAATCTACTCGCAGTTAAAAAGGTGTCTGCATGTATGGACTTATTTTGCGCGCCTGAGACTTGTAAGTGCGAAAGCGCTAAAGTCCTTTTCAAACAATCAAATTTTGCTTCAACGTAACTTCATGTTTCTTTAGTTAAATTTATCGAATGTCATATGGCGCAATTTGCGGCCATTTCGTCTTTCAATTTATTGAATGTCTTGAATTTATTTGACGATTTTCGGTTCGAACATATTCAGTATTTTTTTAAATGTGTTTTTTCAGTAATGAAAATATTTATCTGACAGTATTAATGCAAATACCATATTAATTGAGTTCCATATTTCAACTGAACCTTATTGAAAATAAATATCATCAGTATTTTCTAAGATTAAAAAAATATATATATTAATGACATGTCTCGGTCCGGCCGATTATTTTCGTGTCGTCCAGGGTAAGTATACAAGGTTAACATAACTCCGTTATTTATGTGCATCATTTGGTTAAAATTTGTGTGGCATGTTTTAAATGGTTGCCTTCAACGTTTATTGAATCAAATTAATTGAATCGTTGTGGATTGGTGTCCGTGGTTGGCTCAGTGGCTAGAACACTCGCCTCCCATAAGGCGATCCAAGTTCGATTGCCGACGGGGTCGGTCCCCGGATTTTCGCATGTAGAAGTAGTGCCGGATGATTCCGCTAATCTCCGGGTTTTCTCGGGGATCTCCCGCCTTCCCTGCCCCTTCATTCCGGCGCTGCTCCATACTCCCATCATGTCAGCCCTCACCAGCGCTAAAGACCTAGATATTAAGGTTCCTATATACCTACGCTTGAAACGCATTACAGCGAATTACAAGTAGGCCTAATCATATTTGGAAGAAACATCTCAACGCGCATTAGGTCTACTTTTGTACATCTATGAAAAGAAAACATATTTAAAACAATGTTTCTATCAGTTTAAAAAAATTAGGATCGCTTATTGGAAACACGATTTTGAAGACTCTCAGAATGGCTAAAAACAGCTTTTTTGAACTGCCGTATCTAGGAAAATTCCAACCGGTTTCGAAAAACTCAATGATAGAAACAAGCGCTGTAATTTGAACCATAAGTATCGCAAATAAAATAATATGGTCACCGCTTAAAATCCCATAGGAAAATGAATAATAGTAAAGCTCTGCGCGCCAGTTGCTGGGTAAAAATTTTAAAAGCTATATGTTTATTTTTTTATTTATAATTTTTTTTCAACCTTACACAATTTCGTACCCAGTACTTTCGCAATTAAGTCCGAGTTTAATTCATCTTTAATTATTGACCCGACCTTTTGAAACTAATTTACATATCCGAGTTGGAGATGTTTTTCTTGTTTTGTTTAAAATGAAAGCAGCCTGAATTGATGTGTTCTTTTCTTTCTTTTCTGTTGTTTCCTTGTCTTCTTCGTCTTCGCCGCAGGAAACATTCGTACCTTCGCTCCAGGAGAAGGAATAACTAGACTCGGTGCTGGCAGCAGTACAAAAAAATTATTCCAACTAAAATTTAAGAGACGTTCTAAACAATTTGAACTGTACAGGATGTTGCAAAATGGCAGACCAATATTTAGGAGGTACAGTTCCCGCATCTGGAGGGAAAAAGTGTTAAATGAACATAGGTCGGAAAATGTGTAGTTTCTGCACTGCAGTTCACAGAACATGAAGCAGTTTACACCGCGCGCGCTGGATCGTGTCACTGTGCAGATAGCCTATTATTGCCAATTACATACTAGACGAGTAGCATTTAGGCCTAATTGTTGGGCAAGCATTGTCTGATGTAGTGATTGACAGTAACATACTTCAGCTCATGCGCCATGCATTCCAGCAATCTGCAGTACAGAGACTGTGTGTTTACGGACTTATGTTCGCATAACATTTTTTGTTTTTCTGTACGTGAGGATCCCTACCCGCTCGTATACCAGTCTTTATGCGCAAGTCACTGAAGTGACAATGCAGTCATCTCGCAGACATATATCCAGTGATGACCCTAGCATTTTGTGAACGTATTATTACAGACTTGCAGAATTCGCGTTGTCATTTGGTAGCCGACTAAACTTCAGTTTCCTATACATAACAAATCATAATCTGCGATTCTATTGGCCACGAACTTTTATGTGTTGTCATTGACGTGTGTTACGTCTTTACAGAGATTGGCCTCTCTACCGTGTAAGCATTCATTGCGGCAAGCCACGACAATATCGGCCAGCGGGAGATGTCGAACGAGCCTATAGTCACTTGGAGTATAGTCAGCTGTCAGAGCCTTTTTTTAATAATTTTATAACGGCTGAACCTCTGCAGACCCTCGACGGGTTGGGCAGGCGGCCATCCTCGTATAAACATACTAGTAAAGAGTTGATGTGTGGTGACAAGATAAAAATAATAATCATTCTTGACAAAGGTCTTTTTTAAAAGTACTTATTTTCCAGTAGGCAGCATCATAGAGCGTCCACGCGCCTAGGCGTGGCACGCTGACGTCGTTTGATGAGAGTGAGTTTGGTTGCCACGTATCGATTGGTGTCATGGATTTTCCCGAAGGGTGGAGGGGGCGGAGGAAGGGTTTGGACGAAAAGGAGGGTGGAAGGGGTGAGTTCGAGCTTTACCCGGAATCCGAGCTCGACGTGCGGAATGCCTGTTTCCATTTGCCAGTCAGCGAAACTCGGCGAACAGTTGTTTTATTTTTTACCCCCGACCTCCCTCATGGCGCATACCCAACCCCCTGAACGCACAGTCGCAGGGACTGAGCGGGCCATTAATTACAGTCTGGAGCGGCGCGTGCGAGCTATAGGGCCCGGTACTGAGGAATCCGCACCCCTAAACTACCCCCTATCCTTCACCTGGTCACCCTTCTGGTACACAGGGTATCCGTACAGCATTAGGGTTGTGTTCCGAACCAGGGAGAGAGGTGGCACCAAATATATAGAAGAACCTCCAATATATACCTATATACTAGTCTGCATCTCCTATCATTGGCGACTCCGCCAGAAATCATGTTTATTTCTAGTGTATATGACAATTTGTACACCAGAACACTGAGAACTTCTAAAGCTGTAGAACATTTTTCGAGATTCCGGTAGTATGTGGTATGGCTTCGTGACACTTTTCAAAAGGCAACTTTTTACTAATTATATCAGATAAAAATTTACATATAGCTTCGTATCTATTGATCCCTTGTATTTGGCCTCTAGGCATTCTATGGGCGACTACATCCAACTTCTGCTGGGCGAGGTACTTCATGATGAACTTTAAGAAACTACTTTAGTAATATTGCGATATGAGAAATTGCCACTGCTATTTTTTCTTTGTTTCAAATGCTTTATTTATAGAAAGTAATTAAAAAATGTATAGGTACTTCACAAAAATTATGAGTAATTCTTTTTAAATACCTACGTTCTAATGTATTGCATCTTGGGTGCATATGAGCCCTTGCAGTGAATTCGAACAGCGGCGTGTGTGACGTCACTTCCGCAATGCACTTCTGGGACACTTAGAGCTGTAAATTGAAGAAGGACTTTAGAGGTTAAGAATGTGTTTGGGGCCAGGGAGTTAGAGGTAGAGTCATTGAGTATCTTTACTCAATGGTAGAGTGCAGATGAACTGTACAGTTGCGAAATGCAGCGCCGTGTTTGTCGACTAACTGCAGCAGCAAGCACTGCACCACGCCTGGAGGGTCCCGCATACAAAGGAACTGGCATGTTTGCTCCCCCTACACACCCACTGTTGTACGCTCCCTGGGGGAGGTTCCCAGCCGCCCTCTACCGCTCTTCTCATCTCTCTTCAGCCACCCTGTCCCCAGCCGCAGCTTCCCTAAGGACCAGCCCGCGGCACTGGATAACTGTTTGAGATGGGAATTAACTGCACACTTTAATAATTAAACCGCCTTGTTTGAAGACTTTTTCCTTCGTCGCTGGAGGGGAGGCGTCCTCGGGAAATGAAAATTTAAACTGGCACAAAGTGATCCCGTAATTTCCAGCACTGGCCCCGAGTTTCCTCGTCTTGTGAGTCATTGGTAGACCCAGTGGTTTTTGGTGAAAAATAAGTTTGCACCAACTTGTTTTGTAAACGGATAAAATTAGACAATGATACTTCAGTGTTTATAATAAAGGAAAATAAGGTAAACTGTCGAAAGGCAAAAAAAAAAAAATAAATAAATTATTTACTTTCAAATGAAATACACAAAAATTCAATACTTTGCTACTAAAATCAAAAGGTGCAAATGTTTTCCGCGAGTGACTGCAAACATTGCGTTTCACGATCGAAATTATTTCCTTTATGACGTGATTCACTTTAATACTGGGCTGTTTATTACTTTATAAAATTACTCTCACTATATTTGTAAGGGTCCACGGAGACCACAAAATTAAAAATGTGAATATTGTAATTTATTTCTTCTCGAATTTGTTTTTACCAGAACATTCTACACATCACTTAATAAACAATGCTAACTGAAAGCAGACTCGCTTAACATAAGAGAAGAAGAAAAATTACTCAAAATATATAATGAGAGCATTTTGAGAGGTGAGAAAGAGTAATAAACTAGAGTGTCATGCTATGGATGTCTAAATACCAAAACATATTTTATAGAACTACATGCATTTTCCTTATTTGTATAAAGTGCAACTTAAAGATTTGAAGTCCCAAATTAAAACGAGAAGAGTGAAACGTGCACACGTGCACAATTGTAGCTCTGCTTCTTAGTCAATGATAGGATATTTATTAACTCGCATAATGTTTCCGAATTCGTAGGATCAAAGTAGGGATCCCTGAATCTTCGACGCCTTCACAACAATGCGTCTTTCGCAGTTAAGTGTGCATTTGTGTTTAGAAGTACCGTCCGAATTCTCAGTTCAAACAAGCGACTATATAGCCAAGGGTGCAAGGATGCGTGCCGCGCATCCTTGAGCCAAGGACGTGTGGAAGGGTGCATCTTGGATCCTCGGTAGGATTCGGACACGAATAAAAAATGTCCGCACCCTTCAGGGCACTATTCGAAAACGGCCTCAAGTGTCTCGGGGTTTCTACCCGCAAGTCCCAGACGTGTAGTGTCGCAGTTAACCTTGTTCTGTTTGGCACAGTCGTCTGTGACCACGCCTCTGCACAACGATCATGCTGCAAGTACATTGAAAAATAAACTTATTGTTCCACCACAAAATATTTTGTAATTTTGGGCAGTTCCAACATTTTTTTTTGTGGTGACCAATAAAATTTTTGCTGTCCCACAACAAAGTTTTTCTGTGACTACAAAAAAAAATTGTAACCACTGCCAAAAATATTTCGTGAGGTCCATATTGATAAAACATTTTGCAGTCACCACAATACAGTTTTTTTTTCTGTGCAACCATGAAACAAATCTACAGTTGTACAGGTAGGCACACTGAAACAAGTTGTTGCGAATATTTTCACTATAAGCCTTTGTCCCTAGTCTTGATGACAAGCCTGGACTCGCATTACTTCCACTTATCACGTTGAAATGTAGAACTTCAAATCTTTAAGGTGCACTTTTTACAAACAAGGAATATGCCTGCAGTTCTATAAACTATTTTCTTGGCATTTAGGCATCCATGGCATGGCACTCTAGTTTGTTACTCCGTATCACCTCTTAAAATACTCGCATTATTTATTTTGCATATTTATTTTTTTACTTTTATGAAAGTGTTAAGAGAAAGAAATTAAGTACAATATTTACATTTTCAATTTTGTGGTCTCCGTGGATTGTTAAAAATCTAGCGAGAGTACATTTTAAAGTAAAATCGTCCATTCGTAAAAAAAAAATAATTCCTATCGTGAAACGCAATTTTTGCAGTCGCTCGTGGAAAACAATTTCACCTTGTGATTTAAGTAGCAACTTATTGAATTTTTGTGTTTTCCAGTTGAAAGAATTTTTTGTTTGCTTTACACTTTTTCTTATAAACAGTGGAGTATTAACATGTTTACAATTTTGGAAGCAAACTTTTTACCTGTGAAAATAATACGAAAATATAATTGAATAAGGACAGCCACAATTTAAAAATAGTAAAACAAATTCTTTTACATATGTTATGTAAGCCACGAATTATTATGTTGCTTGTAAAGTCTGGCAAGAAGTCTGCACTAGAACCCAACGAGATTGCAGGAATGGCTTCACTTGCATCATTATTATAGACCCGGAAATGTCACGGTTTTATTTATGAACATGTTAATTTTCGACCTCTTGTACATGCGAGTTACTTTCATGATTGAATTAACTGTTTATGAAGTTCTGCCTAGGGGACTCTGAATCGATAACAGATCTGCATGAAATCAATCACTGGCGATGCGCTACCTTGTCGTATGTACAGTTGCTCCCTTACTACAACAGTAGCCAATAAATAAGTTGCTTAAGGCCTCGCTCTTTAGTTTTGCAGTGGTTTCAAAATATTTTTAAACACAAATTGATAAATATATCAAAAATAAATTTTGGCAGATTTAACACGTATATATATATATATATATATATATATATATATATATATATATATATATCATAGTTTGCATCTGAATTTTTCTGTTGCAATACACACTAAACGGATTTTTTTATTTTTGCCCCAGGCACTGGCTACTAATTAACTAGCGGAAAATCTGAAGCAAAATCATTGTGTGACCCTTTATTGCTTCAGTATTGTTATCGGTAGATTTTGAGATCTAGAGATAATGGGCGTCATTTGGTGCCACAGGAAGGGGGGCAAATGCCCCCCTCCTGGATTTAGAATTTTATGTGTGTAAATAGATTTTTTTGTATTTTTAAAATTTAATTAATGCTAACTTAAGCACATAAAACTGAAGTTTTATTATTAAAGTATCTAATTTATACACGCTTAATTAATAAAAAAGATGCAACAAGGTCACTGTCGCCGGAAAACAAAATCTTGCCCCCCCCCCCTCCTAGAAAAACCTGAAATGACGCCCCTGCTACCGGTGCGGAAATGCTGTTTCTGTGCTGGGGAACCTGGAAATAGAATGTCTAATAAGCGTGACATTTGAAAAGTTTTCTACAAGCCGTTTTGAAATGTGTTTTCTAATCGTAGTTTTGCATTTTACATCGAGAGTGTGTAGTGTATGGGAGGTCTAGTGTTTTCCGAAGCAGCGTCCTCATAAGGGAAGCTCTGCAATTTATTATGTCCGACAGCATTTTTCTTCCTATGTCAGACAACGTTTTTCTGCTCGTTACAAATGGTCGTTGCTACGATAACACCTCTATTAATATTTACACGGTTGGTAAACATGTGCGTGTGTATAGGGAAGTTGTGGAGGAGGTGAGACGGACGGCATCCCCTCAATGCAGAAATTGGAGCTGTGGTGATAAGAGACGCCTACTAACATGCTAATGCGCGCTTGCCACCATTTGTCATTGTTTGGGGGAGGGTGTTTAGAAGAGGGGGGAGGGGGTGTTTGGGAGAGGGGTGGTTGACACGCCAGAACGCGCTCCGTACCGACGGCGAACACGACGACGAACGATAAGGGCGATTTCACATGTTTGGCCATAAATTCACAGTGTGTAACAATGTTGTAGGCTATGACTTGACACATAAAAACAAAAAAAAAACATAACATTTTTGAATTTAATAAATAATGCAGAATTTTAAAATTAAAGTTTAGAAATTTCAACAATTTTTTAAAAATATAAATTTTTAAAAAAATTTTTTTTTATATGTGTCAAGTCATAACTTATACAACATTGTTATACACTGTGATTTTTTTTTCGGTTTGGTATGTCAGTTGGTTTTAGTGGCGTACATAAAACCGTAAAGTGCAAATTTTGAAGTTTACGACTCATTACTCAGAAACTATGAGAGATACAAAAATTTCCTAAGAGGAATATTTACTCACAATTTATGTCTAAATTAAGACAAAAAATATCTGGTAGAAATATAAAAATAAAAAAAGGCGTTGAAAACTGACGTGAATCGCCCCCGTAAGGAGGTTGCCTGGGTGGACATAGTTTGCCCGTTCTAGTCCAAGTAGTGCGAAACGCTAAGGGCGACACAGCACGCGCATCATGAAGTAATTAACTTAAACGCAGTTTGGGGCAGTTACCACACTTCCGCCTTGTGAATATGCAAACTTTTACACTTGTTACAATGTAAGTCCGGTTACTTCAGTATACATTTGAGTGTTTTATAAAAAAAAGTTTATTTAGTGCTGAGAAACAATTCTACCATACCTACTTTCTAAGCGCTCCTATACGCATGTGTGGAAAATTTACAAACTATTTTTAGAGTGTAACCTCTAGGCGCGAGTCATTGACCTGCCGTGTAGACTTCTTACTGATAGCTCGCCTCTATTAGATATTCATATAATTTTATGACATAGTATTATAAACAAAGGTGCGTGGTATCGGCTACACCTAGCCAGACTTTTTTCAAGATCTTGCACCAAGCTTTTCATGCTTACGAAGGTCTTTAAATATTACCGTATGACTTCGGATTGGTATACATACTTCCTTTTAATCTACCGTGAATGCTATTCCTTATCAGACATATTTCACGTATGTTGATCAGTATTCAAATAAACTTACGTCGTACTAAGTATATATTTTTGTTAGTTAAAGTGTGCTTTATGTCATCCATAATTTCTGAAGTAACATTAGTATCAGTAACCAGTTACTTAATCCGTAATTACGATCTCCTTGATCACGACACTAATTTGACATTTGTATACCGGTTAAGATATACTTTACGCCTTTCCTAACATTGGTTTTAAATAATCGACATAAGAGTTATGCTACGAACAAATTTATCTAAATTTCAAGGAAACAACAATCGTAACCTAGATCTTGTCGCAGACCTAGTGCAGTCTTAGACTAACTATAGAGCATACGTTATGGGGCTCTGCTACTAAAATTCAAACTGTGAAATTTATATTAAAATATACCGGTTTATTATTTCAGTATAAGGAAAAATACAAAAAGTGGACTATCATCGAACATATAACTTGCCAACTTTCTGAGCAAATATTTGCCTATTTTCTAACATATAATCGTGTTGAGGAATCAAATATTCGAAAGTTGGTGAACCAGGAAGTTATCTCTCTAGCAACGTATTTGACTACTTTGTTGGAACATGATGTTTTTTTTTGTACATACGCCATTACGGGCGAATGTTGCCGTATTGCAGAAAATCCACAGTAAAACAACAAACAAAGGAAAGAAAGCCAGTAAGCTGTAGTCAACGTACATAACATACAGATAATTCCTAAAAGGAATTTAGTCATATTCCAAAAGATGACACATGAATTATTTTTATTTTAGTGGTTTTAATTACCTCCCCCGATTTTACGCCGTTAGGCTTATTAAAGAATGACTTACAAACTATCTGAATCTAAAGCCTAGTTTACACCAACGATACCATTGCTAATAACACGTATTTTCAACAAAGTAATTTTGTTAATATTTATTTTAAAATGTTAACATATGTCACCAACACTTTGTTGAAAACATTTGCTAGCAACAAAATTTATGAATTTTACAAACACGTTAGTAACTTTGTCGCCAACACTGCTGATAACATTATTTTCCCGACCCATTCTAGGACTGTCTAGATCAATAGATATTGGTAGCAAAATATTACTAGAAATGTTATCAGCAATGTTGTAGGCAATTAACATCCGTTCATCATTCTGACAACCTTGTTAGTAACATTGGTGTTTTCAGCAATGTTAATAGCACATTTGAATTCATCATGGGTATAAAATAATGTACCGTAGCTTAGAATTGGTTGACAACATTTTTGTAAATAACATTTTGTAATTGACATTATTACTTTAATTTTTCGATGTAAACTTGGCTTAAGTGAACGACGCAAACATCCATGCCCGTGCTGGGATTCTAACTCAGGACCTCTCGCACCGTAGGAGTGCATGCTACCGATCGCGCTACGTAGGCCTGCCTCAAAATGAAATTGGGTACAATTTTTAAAGAAATATTTTGTAAAAGTACAAGATAATTTTCCTTGTATCTTAAGTTCGCTTGGTGATACATTACAGTTGCGGCTTTTTGCCCAGTGTTACGATACAAAGAAAGTTCATGTAACGAATATCTTGAAGTATAGAAATCCCGCGTCTCTTATTATAAGCACTGTCGTCGCGGTGATTTTTTGAAACACAACCTGATACATATATCAAAATTGTATTCTGGCAGTTTTAACACTTATATATCATTCTTTGCATCTGAATTTTTCTGTTGCAATACACCAAAAGATTTGTAGATTTTCCCTCCTAAAATATCACAAATTTTGTTGCGAAAGTAAGCCAAAATGAAACAAAATATTTTTTACTGACAAACTACACTTTTTTTTTTAAATAACGCTCTATGCGAATTGTGCATCGTATTACTGTTAACATTCAAATTTTTTTTCAAAGCATTTGGTTTAAAAATAATTTAGATATTTGCAATTATCTGAAATAAATGAAAGGTAGTGGCCGTAACTAAAAACATAGATATCAGTGCACTTAAACTCAAACGTTGGCTCCTAGCAGGCAGTTAGTATTCTTACAAATTATAGTTACAGCAGCGCCCCTTGTTATGTAGCAAGTCAGAACTGCCAAAACAAATCTATTTTCATCTAGGGTCCGAAGCTCTCATGTTCAACTAGCTAATCTTCAAGATTCTCCTCGAACCCTGATGATCTGTTATTTCCTCCAAGCATTCAATCATTTGATACACACAGCCACAAAAGATGGCCCTATTTTTCGGCTTAGCAAAACGATTTTTTTTTCTCAAAATGGAACGGCCGAACACAACAAAGCCTGACATAAAGGAAATACCGTAAGATGAGTTTTCCTTAAGATGGAGAGACCGTCGCTATACTGATTTTTGTATTTTCTTTTCTAAATCCTAGTTTGGGTAAAGTTAATGATTTTTAACCAAATTGCAAAGTAGAATACATATTGATAGAATTTTAGACATCATAAATATTTGTTTGCCGTTACTGTTGTTACTGATCTAATTGCAATAAGAAAACAATTATTACGTTCTTTCTGTAATTAGATTTGTAAAAACAGCAATGGTAAACATAAATTAATACGTGTAAAATTATATAAAATGTATTCTGGCAGACCGTTTGGTTAAAGATCCACAAGGTTAACCTAAAGAAAGGTTGTAATACAAAATACTATGTAAATAAAATTGTAGAAATGAAATTATGAATAGCTGTTTTCGTGTGTTTTTTGTGTGTAAAAATACTTTTTTGGCCACAATTTTCAGGGTATTGAAAAAACTGCCTAATCGACCCATAGCGCTGGACGCGGCACCGAGACGAACAAAAAAGTCAGTGGTGGCATACATGTAACTTCAACCGTTACTGAACCAGCTGGAAAATCATTTAACCTGTAAGACCCTATGCTTGTTCCCGCCGTGGTGTCAAGTCATAGCCTATAGAACATTGTTATACACTGTGAATTTTTTCGGTTTGGTATGTCAGTTGGTTTTAGTGGCGTACATAAAACCGTTAAGTGCAAATTTTGACGTTTACGACTCATTACTCAGAAACTATGAGAGATACAACAATTTCCTAAGAGGAAGAGTTAGTAAGGGAAAAGTTACAACAATCCCGGATAATGATATGAGCTGACTTGAGCAAACGTTCACACGGAGTGATGCGTTTTTAAGCGTTATATGTTGCGTATAATTTAAATGTAAGAAATTTCGACGTCAGGGATTGCAGTTGAGAATTCGTTACCTGGGAAATTTATTTACTCAGACAGTTGGTAAAATCAAGCGTAAGATTGCGGTTTTCTTTTCCGAATTGTATTCGAGAAACCTACAATTTGAAACTGGTGCTTTAAGCGTTGCGTTAAATACTACCATGTCCTCTTAAGAGTGCGTAGTACATAATTCAGCGCTAAAAGTGTCAGTTCAAAATAGTAGGTTTCTCGAAGCCAATTTGCAAGACAATTTTAAAAAAGCAACAATCCCAGCAATAGTTTTTACCAACTTTCTGAGGAAAAATTCTTCTTGAGTAACGTATATCTAAAGAACAATCTCTGACGCCGAACTCTTGTACATTTAATTGCGGCACAAAGAGATGACGGTTAACAAATGCACCATCCTGGGTAAATATTTGCTAATAAAGGTCACAAGGATTGTCGTTTTGTAGTTATTATATGTTGACTTTCAAAAAATGTAGATCTCAATTGCAGAACTCAGCGCTTATTTATCTACCTAGGTCTCTTGCATGTAACCGTCTAGAAAGACACGCCACCCCATCGACACTCGCGGACACAGACCTGGGGCGCAATTAAAAAGAGCCAGCAGTTGTGCCATGGAAAGCCGCGGAGCTAAGGGAAGGGTGTGAGGGGGCTGGCTTGTCAGTCGCAGCGCTACACGGCAGATAAACCGTGATTAACGAGCTCGCCCCCTCGACTTTCCTGCTGCAGCGTAGGGCGGAGGTGTTAATAACGAACCAAACACTAGCGCGGACCACGTGCAGATGAAGGTTCCCCAGCCGACCATCTGTCACCACCGGCTCGCAGAGTTCCAGTAGGTCTGTCTGTCGTCTGGGCCAGTTTCCTCTCTCTCTCCCTCTCTGTCCCTCTCTTACTATCGCTTTATTTATCGCGACTTTTATTGCGTTGACCAAGTTACCGCTGAAATACCGTCCCCTGCACTCTACCGCACCACCCCTCACGTCCTGCCAGGTCTTCAGCAGTGTTGCCAGCAGTTCTACGATTATGAGTAGAGACATGCAAAATTCGCGTTATTTTCTGACAGCTGACTAGACTCCAAGTGACTATAGGCTCGTTCGACGTCTCCCGCTGACCGATATTGTCGTGACTTTCCGCGGAGAATGCTTACACTGTAGAGCGACCAATTTATCCGAAGACGTAACACACGCAAATGACGACACATAAAAATTCGTGCCAATTGAATAGCCGATTACGCTCTGTTAAGTATATGAAAGTGAAGTTTAGTATGTTACCAAATGATAACGCGAATTGTGCGTATCTGTAATTATGAGGCTAGAAGTGTATCTTTCAAATAACGTGTCTTAAATCACGTGAATGGTATTAATTTTAAATTATGATTATTATTTGCTTGCTATTTTAAAAATTTTATGTGCCGTTTATGAAGTTAAAAAAAGTTTTTACCGGACATTTAGACGTAGAAAAATAATACTATTTTCGAGAGGAATATACAGTGTCTCCAAAATGTAGGCCTGCCAAGTGTGTGTGCATTCAAAGGGGTTTAGCGAAGGGAACACTAATGCGCGCGCGAACACATATGTACACAAATGCGAGAAGAGAGAGATATGGAGAGAGAGATTGCAGGGAGGGAGGTTTTTCCAACAGTTGTATTGGCAGTGCTGTGTCCAGATCTTGCCGTCCAAACACAAGTATTTCCCTGTGCCACAGATGTATTCTGAACAGACCCGCTCAGCCAACTGTTAAATTGCCTAGTATTTCGAGTGTCCTTGATCAATTGATGATAAACAAACCATTCTTAGGGTATATGTACGTACAAATGGGGCATGTTAAGATTCCACTATACACTTTATGTACGAGTTCTAGGTTTCAAGTCGTAATATTAATTTTACAACATAAATTAAAAGTGTGTTCAGGTAGAACCAATTTCCTGTATATGTTCTTTAACATAATTGCGCTAAATTTGCATTACTTGTAAAATACAATTCGTAAATAGTAAGAGAAAAAAATTAGTACACGATTTTTCCTCACACCGTTTACACATTGCATTTAACGTGTAAAGCAAATTTAGCGCAAAAATTATAACGTACGTATACATTAGAATGGTTATACCTAATCACATTTTTTATTTATACCGTAAAATAAATATTACGGCTTAAAAACTATAATGTGTACCTCACGAGTACAGTGGAATCTTAACTCTCTAATGGCAGTGGCGTTACCGGTATGGCCAACATTACAAACAGATTTAAAGTGGTTGCATACTCGTCACATTACACTTATAATGTCATTAGAGGATTGTTTTTGGACGTTATTTCTACCTCAAAGAAATATGCTTTGTTTGTACGTATTCGCCCCACTACTATAAGGAAAAACTAGTTCACATGATGGCTGTCTTTATTGTCAAACATAATTCTTAGACGCTGCCTTCATTGAGTTAATGAGTGAGAGATTTTGGCCAGCGCTTATCATCGAGGTCTTTAGCGCTGGTGAGGGGTGACATGATGTAAGTATGGAGCAGCGTCGGAGTGAAAGGGCGGGGGAAACGGGAGATCCCCGAGAAAACCCGCCGACCAGCGGCATCGTCCGGCACGATTCCCACATGTGACCCCGCCGGGAATCGAACCCGGATCGCCTTGGTGGGAGGCCACCGCGACCCCACTTCATTGAGTTAATGTGGCGCGACGAAGGCATAGAAGTGAAGGAATGATAAGGGCTACATTGACACGCTCACTTAGTGTATACATCGTTCCTGCGCGCTCCAAACAGGCGTGTAGTTTTTCCGTTCTACCGCTGAATTTTGGGACTGACAGCATTATTCATATCAGTTTATGTCCAGTAGATTTTGCGATATAGTTGAGCGATTTTTTTATAACCATATTTGAGGGCTTGTTACGAGAATACGTACTCGAAAACTAATCATCACACATGACTGATATCTGCTTTTAGGAATAGCATTCAAAGACTCTCCTTACAGTCTAGATTTGGCACCGAGTAACTTCCACCTTTTCCCCACGTTGAAAAAAAGGCTTAGAGGACGACGCTTCAATACCCATGATGAACTGCAGGACACTGTTAAAAAACGTGGCTGAATAGGCAGGAGGCATCATTCTTAGCAGAGGGTAACGGCAAGCTGGTGCATCGGTACGACAAGTGCCTCAATCTGCACGGTGATTACGTGGAAAACAGTGTAAAGATGTACGTTTCTTTTGACACTAAAATAATTTCCTAATTCATTCCCGTTTTTTTTATTGCAGCTGATCGGAGGTTGAAAAAAAAATAACCCTCGTAGTTTAACAGCCAAGCAGGCGGAGTCCTATAGTGAGACTATATTGTTATACGCAGATGTGGAAGTTGTTGCCGTGAAGATAGGCGGCTTATATTTGCGATGTGTTATTACGTGGGTGTTCGTAGCCGTCGAGGAGGACCGTGAAGGAAGGGCAATCAGCGGTTGTGAGAGGAGATCTTCGGGCGTGCCGGGTCCGCCCAGAGGAGGCTCTGGGACAGGTGCGCGACGGGGCCTGGCAGGTGACCTTGACCCTGTTCGACCGACACACACGTGCTCGGAATGAAGGACCGCCTCGCCAGCGGGCGAACAGCTGTGCAGGAAGATAGAAGGGAGGGAGGAGGGCGACGACCAGCGCGAGCGAGCCAATCAATAACCCCCGGGGAGCACGTCTGCGTCTCCCCGCGCCTCCTCTAGGATGCTGCCGGGGGAGTGGGATGTGGGAGTGTTCATCTCCTGCCAACGTCTCCGGAGAGAGTGGTTCTCGCCGCCTGTCACGCCCGTCCCTTCTCATCCCCCTCCAAAGTCGGCGTAGCTGCAGCAGTCTCTCTTCCCGCGTCGTAAAACATCTCGGACATAGACCTTAGCAAGTGGTCGACGGACGTTCGTCACTTTCAGTGACAATCGGGCGTGTTCTTGTTTGAGAATGCACTCGGAGGGTTGGAAACCCAAGGATGACATTGACCGGAGGAGAGTGTCTGTGAGTTTACAAGAGAGAAAGTGACAGGAAATACGAAAACATGCTTCGCTTTTAGTCGTTTTTCTCACAAAATGTAATACGTTACTAAAGTGTTTTCATACATGTATATAGATTCACAAAGGATGCACCTAGGCTACTGTAAGTACATTATATGTTTCACAGAAGACTGTGTGTTATCAATAAATAGAGCTATATTTTTAATATTTCGCTGGAATCCCAATTTTTTTATAATCGTAGGCTATTGACACTCCGTTACTAAACCTTCAACTCTAGTAACGAAGATACAACTCTTGTCTTTGCCTCAAAAAAGTTTGACTGTCGTAGGTATATTATTCTTTGAGAACTTAAACAAATTATCCTGAAATGGTAATTATTAACTAGAGTAGCTCCTTAAGTACGACGTAGCACGCGCATTACGCCTCAACCTAGCCTCTAGGCGCAAGTCACTGAACTGGAGTGAAGTCTTCTAGTCGACAACTAGCCTGTATGAGACATTCAGTGTTCACGTTATTGTTTTATGGCGTGATATTAAAGTTAAAGGTGTATTCTATATGCCTATAATTAAAAAAAACTGCGCCATGATTTTCTTACCTGAAAAGTACTACCACAAAAGCACCCCATTTTCACCATTGTTGGCAGCGAGAAAATAAATTTTAGAGGTAAATGGAGGATCTTAAGAATACATGGTAGATGAATAAACGCTGAAAACAATTGATTTCTACGCTTTCTTGAAGCCAATATGGATAAATTACTCAATGACAATCCTAGATAATGGTATTTGCCAACATTATGAGTAAATATTTATCCAAAATTACTAATTCGTTACGCGTGATCTCTTGCGCCGCAGTTAAATGCACGAGGTTCCGGCGTCAGAGATTGTGCCTCAGAAGTTCGTAACACTGGAAAGAATTTTGTTTAAAAAGTTGGCTAAAACTATTGTCTAGGATTACTATTGTTTAACTTTCGCAAATTGGCTTCAAGAAATCTACAGTTATAGATTAATGCTTTTAGCGTTGAATTATGTACCACGCCCTCTTAAATAAGTAGGCTACACGTACGTGTATCTTTCTTTACATGATATTTCTGAACGCCGAGATCACTCGCCTGACTGACACTTTCCGTGGTGACCTCATGTTTTTTATTACTTTCCGTGGTGACCTCACGTTTTTTATTGGTAGGAAGTTGTAAACTAAGTCCATTGCATGTTTCTAGAGTGGTTTCACATGAATTCCGAGAGTAGTTTGTCAGCTATAACAGGTTGGAAAAGCTGTTTCTAGCCATTTTGAGGTGCTTGTAAATGTTTTGTTATAATTGGCGTGATGTTTCGAAACTACCTTTCCGTCACCGTTTGAAGTGTATTTTCTTTTAGTTCATTGACACACTGGGCACTTGTATAATAGTTTTCTAGAAAATGCGTATTTAGGAAGACGCTGCAGGCATTATAAATGCGTGGTATTCGACGCCCTTAACGCCGATTCCGACTGTGTCAATCATTCACACAGCGTAATGACAACATTCGGTGCTGAAGCGACGTTGGTTATTGCTTATCGACAAACGGGCAGGCAAGGCAATAGCCGCGATGTTTGCAGAGGCGGTCATATGGGCCGGCAAACACGGTTACACGTCCGCAAGGGTCAGTTAACATCAGCTCGGAACACGTCACTCACTGCGCATCGATACAACCCGGAGGCGCTGGCCTCCCTTCTTGTTGACTCGGCGCACTCGGTCATCCGTCATCGGCTGCGTCCTTCGCCAAACACAAACACGACCGGCCTTCAAAGAGCCGGCCCTAGCTTTTCAGTTCGAGATTCCACCGCGTCCACGTTGACCAATCAGAGATATTAGTCAGAAGGCGAATAAATGTACGAGAAGTTGTGCGCAGATGACAAATTGTCATCTCTTCTTGTAGCTTGTAGGTGTGCTACCGCTTGGCTCAGTAGTTAGAGCACCTAACCGCTGGGCTACCCGGGTTCTATTCCCTGGGTTCAGGACTGGGTGTTTTATCACAGAGTTTTTCTGAATTTTAAGTTACATAAAGTTGATAGTTTAAAACGCGAAATTGGTGTATTTTTACTTTAAATTTAAGTAAATGACCTGTATCATTTACAAGCTTAATTCAATTTAATTTTACTACAGTGTCGTGTTTTTCTGGTCCCTTTGCTACAGCAGCGAAAGTAGCGGCAGAAATGTTCTCTGTGCCAAACTCTCCCGGAAGAAACTAGCGAATCAACGCAATAGCGTCCCCGCCTAGTTGCCACAAGGGTTCTCCTAGGGTTCGATCCATTCTCCCGGCTGTAAACTCATCATCGTCTTGTAGGTGAAGCGAGATACTACTTTTCAAGGGAGTATTTTCCGTAGAGTTGTTCTAAATGCTTCACATTCCTAGTTAACGTATATAAAAGCAGTGCAACGGTGTACAAACTGTCAGTAAATAGAAGGAATGGAGGGTTTGCGATAAAGAGAGCGCTTTTTAAAATCGTCTTGTCTAGAATAATAATTGTAAAATATCAGGCCTGTTTCATATGTCCTTAGCTGTTAACTTTTGAGTGTCGTACTTTGATGTTTTCTTAGGTTGCTTTGTTTAAAAAAAAGGGGGGGGGGGCAGGAAACTATAGACGATCTGAAAAGGAAAAAAAAGTCACAAAGGTTTCAAAAGATTGCCTAAGTCCCCAAACGTTGTGCAGAGCTTCGATCGATAGACGTTTATTTCAAAACCGCTCTACTTGCGTGTGTTACACGTGTGTGGTACCCATATAAAGCCCTCCTGTTATCTTTGAAGACTGTTTTCTCGGGACCAAAATGGCGAAAATGGGTGTTTTTGCGGTCCTTTTTAGGCTTGAAACTCTTGATGAGGAATATTTGAAAAGGTATAGTCGCGTATAACGCACCTTTATCTTAAAATTTACGCCATTAAAAAACAGAGTCACCGCCGAATATTTCGCAGACACGAACGATCGGCGAGAAGACTACACGTGTGTTCAGAGATTGCGCCTAGAGTCCAGGGTGAGGTGCGTTCCGTATCGCTTCCTTACTTCTGGGTCTAGATGTCCACCCAGGCAGCTACTTCAAGGGTGTTAAACGTGGTAAAAATTCATAATTTTACATTTGCACGACATAGCATTCGTTTAATATACGTTAATTGTGCCTACATTTTTAACTTGTAAACATTTTTTAACTTCCGTAGTTTTCTCTCAGCTGCATTCCAAAGTCGGAATTTACAAGTTACGGGAACATGGTAATAACCTAAACCAAGTGACTTTACTCGAATAAAACAATTTACACTGAAATTATATATTTTGGGCCATATGCTAAAGTTATAGGGCTAAAAACATTTTTACCTGCAAAAAAATGCATTCATAAGTAACGTCCATAAAACGTACAGATATAATAAAATTATGCATTTCAGCCACGTGAACGCCCTTAAAGAGAATGCATTACCTCTTACATTAAAATTTTTAAAATCTGGTTGTTAATACAAAAATCGGATGAATTTCTGACATTGTCGTATTGTATAACTTGTTCACTATATATTTATGTATGAATATTTGAACTTAATTATTATTTAATGTTATTTGTCACCCATTTAGGGGTAAGGGTAGTATTATAATCTTAAGTTATATGTTATCCTGAATTTTTGATGTCGTCGAATTATTTGTGCATATTCACATTTTGAAATAAACGGCACTTAAATCTTAAATTTTAGCAAGTGAAGAAAAATTTTGCTTGGCGGATGATATTAGGACTATAAAAAAATGCTCATTTTTGTCGTACCTGCTGTTCGTAGATGTTTACGGTGAGCCCCTGCAAGTTATCGGATCGACTATCTGCCGTTCTGCTGAAATATCCGGTGGCCTACACGCAAGGCGCTCGCGACTTCAATCAGACATCCTCATACCATTGAATATAATATATTATATTCAATACTCATACCAGCAAACTGGTGTGCAAATTTTGTTTGTCCTTTATTATTCACATTGTTACTTCAGTTTTATTACATCTTATGTTCATCTTATATCCACCGTAAAAACGAATTGTGTTTTGAACCTCAAGTCGTAATAAGTTGTAAGTAGTAAAATTAGCTTCATTTCGGAAGAGTTCTAATTTAGAGAAGAGTTCATACAATGAAGTAAAGCTCTACGAAATATGGGTTCAATACTTCCTAGTATTTCAAAATAAAAGATGGCCGGAACGTCAATTTTTATCTCAGGTTTTGTTTCGTGACGTACTGTTATTGTCTTGTCATCTAGGCTATATATCTGTCTCCGCCAGTAAAATCACGATTTACCACAACCTTGAAGTTCCGTAATATTAAAATCACTCCGTTGAGTAGACAAAAAGTGCCTTTGGTCAGGTAATTAAGTAATTCATTCTTGGCCTGTCAGTTTTTTATAAAAGTTTTAGCTTATCATTTTAGACACTTTATGTTTTATGAATGTTAGCGGGCGGGATCTTACTAGGACTGAAAACAGAACATACAGGAGCGTTAACGGCCAAGTACTCATTCTAAATTGATATTGGCCAATGGCCAGAGACATGTAAAGTTGGCGTTGTTTTCTGCGAACAGTCTTAGACTCCACGTGACTGTAACCTTGTTTGGCTTCTCTGATTGGCTGAAAATGTGGCCTGCCGCGTAGGACTCATCTTACCAATAACTAGGGACTTGAAAATTTCGCTTTTCCTTTTAGGTACTAGCGAAAATTCCATTAACTATAAGTTCGTATCACGTTCGCTACTGGCCTTCGACTTGTTTGACGCCTCCTGGAAGTCGCTGAGCAAAGAATAAATCTGTAACTAGACGTGGCCTATATTGCTGTGTCAGCGAAAAACTAATGAACAGCTGTTATCCGCTTTAGTTCACAGGTAATCTTGAAGACTAGCCTACTAGGTTGGAGAACCCGCGAAATTGTCAGGTTTCTACCAATAGTTAAAATTTTAACGGTAGAATGACCAATCCCCCCTAAAACGGTCACATACGTTAATTACATCACATAGAGTACAGTGGGCAAGGGAATATTAGATTGTGTTCTTGCATGTACAGGGCAGTAAAGTCTAGTATGTTAACGAATAATAACGTGAATTTTTCTGGTCTACACCAATTATGCATTTGGACTTAAAACTTGGTTGGATTAAATTACTGACAACCAAGTATTCTTACAGTGTACAACATAAGTAAATATTACATGGCTCGGAAGTAATGGAGGTTCTTTTGCCCATTAGTTTCAGAGTACAGGTTATTGAATTAGCAGCGCACATCCTTTTTAATTCAGTATGCTGCTTAGTAGCGAGGAGATCTTACTTTATGAAAGGTGGTTCAAGGTTAAGAAAGCACTTTTATTTTAAGTACTTTTTGTTTCTATTTCATCTGGTTTGTATAATTCGGCCGTTAGTTAATAGGAACATACTAGTGTCAATAATAAACACTGTATTTATATTACACTACAACCATATGTTAACGTATGAGGCGGTCATTGTTCTTGACTAGAAGGACTTCAAATGTGCTTACTTTGCCACGAATAGCCTATAAATACCTGTCTAGAACAAATATGGTATTAATAAGTAGATATAAATCATTCCGCAACAACAAAACCCTTACATAGAAGGGCGTCGTGTGCAATAATAGACTAGCTAATTCCTAATATATGTTTAATTATTTTTCCTTTGTTAGCCAACCATAAGAATATTCTTTCAGAGATTGAACTTGAAACAACTCAATAATGCGCACTGTTTCGCCCCAAGGGAACTCTCGTAGCAAATATGAGAGATTGACTTCGAGTAAGCTTAAACACTTTCCGCATTAGTAAACATTCCAGTAAGTTGAATCGTACATGGCTGTGAACTTAAACTCGACGCTGAGATAAAAGATTAAATTGCTATGCAGGTCACGTGACGTTATCATACAGGTACAAAGAAAATCACAAAGTTTGAGTACGGAGAGGATTTCAAGAAAAGCAAATGTCTTAACAAAGTGTTCTTTGTCTCGCATCCATTACTCTCTTATTTTTGGTTGGATTTCTTATCGTGGCTATATGTGGTACATATAACGGCAGTCAACTAATTCTTTAAGCAAGAAATACTATTGAGTTGTAGACATGCGTGTGAACTTCTTTCGCGCGCAAGTTAGTATGGTATCCTTTCATTAAATGTTACGAAGAAGATTTATCACAAAATCCATTTTCCGTTGCGTGAAGCCTGTGGAACCTAGTATAGTCTACTGTACAGTATAAATTTTCCTGATTTTGATATTTCTTTTCTGAGAAAGATACTTGCCAGCTACATTGTATTTACATTTAATCCATCTTGACTTCCTGGAAAAAAGAGGTTTCCTGCAATCATGTTTACAGACTCTGTTTTGGAAGAGAAATGTCAAAATCAGGCACACTTCCATAGTTACTATAGTTGGAGTAGCTCAGAAGATGTGACGTCTTAGCTTCGCATTCTCCCTTGGCGATGTCCCGCTGTGTTCGGCTTGCGCACGGTTGAAGTGTGGCGGAGGGAGAGGGGTAGTCCCTAGAGCTGCGCTCTCCTCGCCAGGGCCGGCAGGGGAAGGATCTGGGGGCCGCTCCACGCACACGGCCTAATGAGGCGGGATTTAAACTTGGCATGGCGGCCCTTGTTTGATCTGTCCTAACGATGTATTGTGTGCGCTAGGTTTAGTGGTGGTTTGCCCGCTTCCCCGCGCATCGTCACGGCCAGTTGGGCATGGCCGGCCGTCACGCTTGCGCTAGGCCCTTGTCCTCGTCCCTACAACTGATTCACATAGTGATTGATCCGTTTTACTGTTACTTATAAGTAGCCAGCAAGAGGTTTCCTGTCATTTCCACATACACCCGCATCTTCGTAAATAACTGTTCTGAGAATACGGCATTTTTCCACGAAAGATAAAATGCTATTATCTATAGACGCCATTTTTATAGTAGTCCTAAGATATAAACATAATGAACATGATTGAAAATCGTATTTTAGGGCTTTGGCGCCCAGTAAAGGAAACTGTAGCTTAATTCTTTGGCTATCGACACGTGAAGTAATATCATATAGTTGCAGATCTGATAAGGGGTGTTCAAGTGTGATAATATTTCATAAAAATATAATATTATGATTTGGTTAGTTTTGTAGACGATACTTGTGAGTACATTTTACTATTACGAAACAATTGTAGCTCTCATAGTTTTCTCATAACGGGGTGTCAAAGTCAAAATTTGCATGTTCTGCTGCAATGCAAGTAGTGAAAACCAACTGACCTACTTAAACATAATAGTTCTCTGTGAACTTACATCCCATGATCTACGCAATAAAACATTTGAAAAACCACAACGTAATATTTTTAATAAAAAAATCGCAAAAGTACAGAAGCAAAGTTAAAAATTCAGCAATTTTTTTAATATACAAAAATAGTTCGCGGGATATTTTCTAATGTTTTATTTCGTTGCCCATAGTATGTTATTTCACTGTGGATTATTTCACGTACGTAAGTCAATTGGTTTTCACTATTTGCATGGCAGCAGAACATGCCAATTTTACTTTGACGCACCTTTATGAGAAAACTATGCCAGCTAAAATTGTTCGTAAGAGGAAACTGCACTCACAAGTATCGTCTACAAAACTAACAATATTTCGTATAAATATAAAATTATGATTTCGACGCACTTGAGCGCCCTTATAGGGGAATGTTAGACGATTTTACTGTTTTTCGGTTTTTGAACCGTAACATTTATTCAAATTGTATTATTAAAATTTCTCTTCGACAGAGCATAGGACATATTCTTCGTAAACTGCTTGACATAAATAATAATGAAATCTTTCATTAATTTGTCATGCAGACTCATTGCAAGAGAATTCTCGAAAGTTAACCCATAATTGTCTTACAATGATTCTGCATGACAAATTAATGAAATATTCTATTGTTATTTATGCCAATCATTTTACCAGGAATATGTCATATGCTTTGTCGAAGAGAAAATGTTGGTAATATAAATTTTATGGCTCAAAAACTGAAAATACAATAAAATTGTCTAACACTCCCCGTTAAGAGGTAGTTGACGCCAAATTTGAATGGCTTTAATAATTTTTATATTTCTGCAAGTCATGGTTCATTTTATTGATACATGTTCTGACTTATTTTTTGCAGTAATGAAATTTTTTTAGCTTTAATAGTTTTTGAACAGTGGAATGTTAAAGCCCAAATTGTCATAAATCGGTTTAATTCAAGAAATGAAAACCAACTGACGTACAGAAATGAAATAATTCGCTCTGATTAACAGTGTCACGGGCTACAATTTAGATACGATTGATATTGATTAAAGTTCTCTGGCTAACATGTGTAACTTCCTGTGGAAAAAATATATCTATACACACAAACTTATTAAAAATGTTAAAATTATGTCTCGAAAATACGGTTTATTACGTTTCTTTGATTATCTAGTCAATAAATAAACAAAATAACCCATTGTCCTGAAATGGTTTTCACTAAAATTATAATTGTTCTTCAAAATTCCGGAAATATTTATTTATCAGCACTCAGTGTTTTGTTGCCGTCAGGCGAGCCTACAAAATAAGCGCATTCATGTATTATGCATTCACTGATTTCTAGATGTTAGTAGAAGTAATGTTCTCACATTAGGAATTAATTAGTTTCTTTATAAGATAGTTGTTTGTACGGCTGCTTTGGCATATTCTTTAAGAGTGCGCGGCAGATATATAAACGCTGAAAACATCAATCGATTTCTACGCTTGTTTCGAAGCCAATGTGGATAAAATACTCAATGACAATCCTAGATAATGGTATTTGCCAACTTTATATGTAAATATTTATCCAGAATTACTCATTCGTTACGCGTGAACTCTTGCGCCGCAGTAAAATGCACGAGGATCCGGCGTCAAAGATTGTGCCTCAGAAGTGCGTAAAACTTGAAACAATTGTGTTTAAAACTTTTGCTAAAACTATTATCTAGGATTGCTATTGTTTAATTTTTGCAAATTGACTTCAAGAAACCTTCAGGTATAGATTAATGCTTTTAGCATTGAAGTATGTACCACGTCCTCTTAAGTAACTTAATTTTGAGCAGCGATATGAAATTCTTAATAAAATATATGTTTTTAAATAGTTGGAAAATCTAGTTAAGTTGTTAAAGCATAGTCTGTTGTCATACTGGGTTTAACAAATGCTTTTTTTATATGTAGTTTCGCACATTTTAGTTACTTCCACTGTTAAGTACTATTTTCGTGAAGTATTCACACGTGTGAAATATATAAACTAGAAATTTCACTGCATATTGTGTTCATTTCAAAGCAGTATTTTCTGTTTTCAGAGATCGCCGTCTACTTGACAGGAACATGCAGTGGTGCGGCGGATTGTTTAGTTTGTAGCTAGGAGATTATTGAATATTTGTTAGCCGAGGCAGGGCAAGGGGGAGGGGGACAAATCCTTGTAATGCCTTCCCCGCTCGCTGATCAAACACCGGGCGCCAGTTATCCGAATCCATATTTCATGAGATTTTAAGGCCAATAAACAGCGGGATAGCTCGATGGAGGAGGTTGAGCGGGTGGTTATGCGAAGTGGAGGGGGGGGGGGGTTGGAGGGTTGTCCCTTGTTGTAATCGGAGGTGGAAGTACGGGGAGGGGGTAATGGCTGTTTGAACTGGGTAGGTAATGTGCGACTGTCTCGCTTGCTGGATATACGCTACGTTCAGTGCGCGGTCAGAGTATACGTTCTAATTATAACCATAGAGTAAGGATGAGGTAGAGTGAGTTATACCTTCTGCTCTTGCACTCAGTATGTAAAGTGGTTGTGGATTCCACTAACAGTATCTCCCAATTGGCGGGTCATTCTCGTCTGTGCGTCCGTTCTGCGCAGGCCTCCATTTCCCTCCGTGACAGTTAGTTAATGTTCGGTTGAATTAGGTTACATTTTTACATTACTTTAAAATATGAATAAATGCTTTGCTCTGTTTATTGACAATAAATACGTGGCACTTCCCCGCGATTCGCTCCTGCGCAGAACGATGCGCGCGCGGTTCAAACAGCCAATATCATGCTATAGGTGGTTCGGAATAAAGTGAGCTCTTTTGAAACTTTATAGTTACTCTTTTCCTATCGTATATTGACTATTTTTTCACTTTTTGGGAAAATTGTCAATTTTTCGAAGTAATGTATCTTGGAAACTAATGGTCGTACAGAGATCGTGTAGTGCTTAAATTGTAGTTACTTGTCTCTAGTTTGAAAATAATACATTTTTCTGTCAGACGCATACTTTGGGAGATACTTACCAAAATCTGAAAAAAAAAAAAAAAAAAAAAAAAAAAAAAGTGCGAAAATTTCGTTTTTTTTTTAATACACTCCGGAGCACAGGTCTTTCGAAGCTGTAGACTTGCTTTCTTACTATTGGTGTATATTCTATATACGTACTAAAATTGGAACTATATGTCCTTTTGCATGCAAATATGTTTATGGACTATATGTAATAATCAAAATGTAGGCTTATAGAGTGTACTGTACTCGAAAGTTAATGCCTCAGAGTCCTAATACCTGATATATATTTATTTATTAAAAATTATAATGTTAGCCAAAATGATCTTCAAAAGTGCTTACTTTACTGTTAACCACCTATATTCTCGTCTATTACGTTCGTACTCTTTGGAGAACCCACAGCCTTTCATTCAATATGCACCTGCGAACTGCCTGAACACACACAGAAACTTGTTTTCAGACAATAGTGGTATTTTAACATTTTTTAAAAACTAAACTTATGCTTCTACAAGAAAAAAGTATTTATAGTAAGTTGGACACATCCTGGTTACATTAGAACTCGTTCGAAAAAGTGCACTGAAATTTCAAACAACTTTTTTTTTTTTACTCTGTAGGCTACATTACAAGGCGACAGTTTTTATCTGTCTAGTAGCGTACGTCCTCAAAAAGCACCCACTTTGAGCCTAGAAATTGTCACCTGGGGAAAAATTGGTTTCACCAAGTTGTTTAGCTGCCTTACATGAAAATCTGCAACTTTTTTTTAACTTTAGCTGTTTTTGGGTTCAAACCGCAAATCGCGTGTAGTGTCTTAGTAACCTAGTTTATAATTGTCACAGTAAAATGAGAGACGTCTCTGCACTCACGCACGCTGCCAACAAAACATGAAGCAGAGCTGCGAATGTGCACGTAAGGCCGGTGCAACAGTATTTTCACCAAAAATAAGCGACTATATCTTTAACACATTGATTCCTTGCCGAGCTAAGCGTGAGAACAGTTAAGGGGGGGTGGCAGGGGGTAAATGCCCACCTGGATTTAGAATTTTAAGTGTATAAAATATATTTTTTGTACTTTGTTATTTGAATAATTCTAACGTAAGCACATAAAACTGAAGTTTTATTATTAAAGTTTCTAATAACATGCTTAATTAATAAAAAAAAGGATGCAACAAGGTCACTGTTGTCGAAAAAAAATCTTACCCCCCCCTCAAGGTAACCTGAAACGCTTCTGCGTGAGAACCGGTCGGTTGTTTTCGGAAACAATGGCTCGCGCGAGAGAGGTTGCGGCCGCCGGCTTGTTGTCTGCAGATGCTAGGGTAGGAGGGGTCGCGCACACGCGTGTTTGTAAACACTGCGGGCGACGGTGTCGCCTCCCCGCGGCAACATGCAGCAGCTGCGCCGCCTCCCCTGCGCACGCGCACTCCCCTCCCTCGCCCGCGTCACTTCCCCTCCAACCCCTCCCTGGGAGGCTATTGTTCGCGTGCCGGCAGCGTCTCAGTGAGTCACGGCGTCCCGGCGCGTCCGCCCACGTCTTCCGCCCGGCTGTCGTGTGCGCGTGCGCGTCTCTTCCCCGAGTGCTGCCCCCCGAGGACTATGTACCACGCTCCCCAGCTGTGTAATTATATTTCTGTTCTTTCCCGGGGCGTCTGTCTTTCTTAGGAACGTTCAAGCTGCATCTTTGTCGCTCGATGTTTCCTGCGTCTCGCGGTAGGCGGTCGTTGACATGGGGTCGTATTCAGAGTTCCAGGCATCGGGGCGATAAGACCGGCTCGCGCATGAGTAGGAATAGGAAATTTTAGCAAAAGGATTTTTTTCCACCGGTTTGTTTTAGTACGTTACGTGCACATCTACTTCGTGTATGTTGGCAGCCCGTGTTTGGGCATAGATAAGGATGGTGATTAGTCTCTGGAATAGTTGAATGTTTGCTATGTTCCTAATGTATTCGTTACTAACGTTTTTAACCCCCGACGCAAAAAGAAGTGGTGTTATAAGTTTGACGTGTCTGTATGTGGCCATCGTAGCTCCTAAACGAATTAACTGATTTTGATTTAGTTTTTTTGTTTGAAATGTGACTTGATCGAGTGTGTTTTCTTAGCTATGATTCAAGGTTAATATGTTCAGACGTTTAAAGATCATCAACTCTTTTCTAGTTTTTTTATTATTATAATTAATATTTTTTTTAATCTGAGCAATTCTACTGGTTTGACCGATTTGAAATTTAGTGTTCTGTGATTTGGTTTTTTTTATCTTTAAGTCTTAACTCGTTTCTTTCGTTACTGGCGTGTCACCGTTTTACTGGGCAAATACTACTACTGGTGCGCTACGGATGGACGTGTGATCGTCTGTTAACAGCTAAACCGCTCCTCGTAACAACTGTCCAATCATACAACACGTACGATACTGCTCTGATTTGGAGAGTACTATGCCAGAAAACACTATCACGAATTTTCACCACTTCCAGGCATAGGCATCTTTCATTTGTCAGTGCCGACTGGAACAACGTTACTGCGGGAATACACTTCTCCGACTGACGGGTAGAACCCTCCTAAGGGCTTTGTACGATAGTGCGACGCTGCGATTAAAATGACTAGCCAATCAGAGGCGAGATCACCGACGACTGCAAAGTACGACTGTGATAGAACGTGCTCTAACGCAGCTGCGATTGTCGTTTTTGCGTACAGGAAGAAGGAGAATAATACCAATGTAAACAAACAACAGAACACGGCATAAATACAATAGGAAAACGATTTCGTCAAGATATCAAGGTATGAAATTAAAATGTGTTCGTTATGTTATTACATTCAGACCTTCATTTGTTTCAATTAGCTTCCAATTTTTGCCGTTGAAGGACACTGTAAGGTATGAAACACGCCGCCGTTGCCGCAGCGTTATAAAATCGAGCGACGACATTTCGCATGCGGCGATAGCAAATCGCACATCGCTGTCGCAGCATCGCTCTACTGTACAAAGCCCTTAAGACGTTGAGACTAACACCTTCTGTAGTCTGTTCACTTTAAACTGTGCACTCCGCATCATTTATAATAACCAGAAACTGTGTTTTATTGCGGCAAAATATATTAATTATTGTGTTTGATGAAACATTCATACTGTGTTTAGTTTCATGGAAGTTTTTGTATTGAAATGATAAAGATGAGTACAAAATTGCTGAAAGAAAAAAATAAGCAGTGCTCACTTTATCGTGAACAGACTATATCAATGAAGCCAGAGAGCTCCGGATGTGCACAAGCTGATGAAAGAATATTAATTTACAGTCGTTACGCATCAGGTATACAGTCGCGGCTACCCACAAACTACAGATTTCAAAGGGAATGCAGGTTTATCGCCATACTGTGTTTACTATTTACTGCGAGACTTGAAACAGTGTATATTTATTCTGGAGAGAAAAGTGCATAACGGGTTTCAGTATATTGTTCCATTGCGCTCGACCGGTACTCAGTTGGGATATGTTGAGCGGTTTTGAACCGGCATTTATTATTTACGGACGTGATATTTCTTTATTTTTTAGTAAACTAAATGTGCGTGATTCAAACTCACTGTGACGCAATTCGAGCGCCACATAAACTGGTCCTTCAATCCGCATACAATTTTGTATTACCTCGTATCAACAAAAAAAAAAATTGACCGGTTTCCGAATTCGTAGGATTAATCCTCGCATCCCTGAATACCCGAAGCCTTTACAGCAATGCGTCTTTCGCAGTTAAGGATCCCGTCCAAATTCTCAGTTCAAAGAAACGCGTCCTTGAGCCAAGGACGTGTGTTAAGTGTGCATCTTGGATCCTCGGTGTACTTTGGGCACGAATAAATAATCGCCGCATTCTTCTTCACGGTGTAGTTATAAAGGATGCGAGGCTGCGAAGGATCCTTCAGGGCACTATTCGGAAACGGTCTGTAACTCACGAGGAAACTTCGGCGTAACAAAGATGCTATAATTGGTTCGGGATAAAGTGAGAACTTTCTAAACATTAGTTACTTTTTTACTTTCAGATAATTAATAGTTTCCTGGCACTTTCTAATACAAACAAAGCACATTAAGTAACTATCCAAGTGTGTTGATTCTACTGTACTAACAATTTAATGACTGTTACAATAAATGTAGAGTAGAAATGCTGAAGGAACTAAGTGCCAAAAATATGATTTCGCGATAAAGGCAAAAAAACTGTGCTGCAAGCGCCTGCGAATATATGGGGGCGGTGATCTTCGAATACTCAAAATATGTGAGGAAAATTATTGACACTTAATTCTTACAGCATTAAATTTGTATCAACGCCTGTTTCATTTTGATGTAAGAAATTCAATTTGGTCTCTTTTTGCCATTTAGCTCCTTTTGCATTTCGAATCTACAAATAATATTTCTTAATTATTATTCTAAGCGAGGCAGGTGCCAAAAAATGTGCTCACTTTATCGCGAATGACCTCTACCGGAATTTACTCTTTTAATGACAGAGCGAAAGTAATAAAACAAGTGGCGGGGTTGTTGACTAGCTAGCAGCAAATATCGTAAAAGGACAATATGGGAAAGTACAGATTTTTAGCATTAGTCTATTAAAGCACGAGAGTTTTATCAACGGCGTGAACTGGAGACACTAGCAAAACACACATTCTTATATCTGTATTTTCTATGGTTGCTCGGACTAAATTTCTCTTAGGCTAATAGTATTAGAATGTTTTTTTTTATCAATATTTGAAAGTTTAACTTATCACAATAATAACTAAAGGAGCATAACTATATTATAAAATAATGAGTAGGTACATTCCAATTTAACAAAATAAAACTAAAACTACCCACAGAGCAGTGTGCTACTGTAGAAGGAACAGCGCTCATGTCGGCGTGAACTGGAATTAAATAACACGTCTTCTTTATTTCATCTGACTTTCCTAGATATTGACCTTGTACAATATTTGCTAGCATTTCGCTCGCGGAAAAGTCGTTGGCATGCGCGAGTTCACCAGCAGTTAAGGTGTTTATGCGTGTCACGCGTACTGTTATAGTCCTGCGTGTCGTAATTAGCGCGTGTATGTAGCTCTCTTAGTTGTTTTTTTTTTTTTTTTTTTTTTCGTACCTCATCCTAGCGTTGTTCGTTCAAAACGACCTTTGTTGCGAAAAGAACGGTAACTGCGGGTGACCCAACAGTATACATCTCTTCTTTACAGCTCGTCTGGCTTGCAGAGAGGTCGCCTGGGGGCATGTGTGTACGGCGTAACGCCACACGCTTTTTTTTTTAATGTCGTCGGTGTCATTGTACGTCGGACGAGGGTCGCAAAGTTTTTTTCCCCCCATCGGCTTCGCTCCCAGCGTTTTCGTCCTTTGCGTCTCGCGCCACCCTTTCTTCTCTGTAAATCACTACGAGCGCCAAGGGAGAGGATTTTTCTGCAAACAAGAACACCGACGACCGTTGCGGAGGGGTGGTAAGGGGTGGAAGTGCTTCCATTACGGCATGTCGAGCTGTCTCTTGTTCTTCTGCGACGACAACCCCTCTGTCCTCGCTGTCGCTAGGTGGCTGCAGGAATTAAACCACTGGCGAGTCAAAGTGTGCTTACCCCCTCCCTACATAACGGAGGGCGCTTTTTTTACGCCCTCGCTGCTGTTACGTGTGCGAGGTATGAGGGCCGTTTACCGCAAAAAGAAGTGTCGCCTTTTTTTTCCACGTTGTCGCGTTTCTGTCCCGAAATGGCCAGGGGGTGGGGTGCTTCGTTCGATGGTACTCTTTCTCTCTCTCTCTCTCTCTCTCTTTCATCTTCTCCCGTCTCTCGGCGAAGTCGTTGTCAGGCAGAGGTGTCAAGGTGCGAGCTTGCGAATTTTTATTTCACGTGTCGAGTCCTCGGACTGCTGATAGTCGTAAAACCAAATTTCTCGTCGGTTTTTTTTCTTCTCACTCCGTAAAATCGTGCCCTTATCCGTGTCGTCCAACCGGGGATATGGGACGCCCGCAACATACACATACACTCACGCGCTCACTCATATATATGCGCATATATATATATGTGTATATATATATATCCCCGACAAACACTTCCAAAAGGGTGTTCTGGGGTAGATGGGGAGGGAGGGGGTAGGCGAGTTGTGATAAAATATTTTTAGTGACCACCTGCGAATATTTTTCTGTTCGACTTGTAGGATATGGAAGAATGGTAACTACCAAAAAATACTTAAAGTCGAATGCGAAGCGCTTTCCGAGGCCAGTTTCGGCTGGTCGAACATTATCGAGTGTGTAAACTGGTTGAGCAGTGCGAAGTGCGGTGAAGACGCTGTGTATGTCTGGTAGACTGTAGACGGCTAGCTCCAGGGTGTGAACTGACAGTGTAGTTCTGGTGTAAGCTGTGGTCGGACAGGGGTGGACAGTCGACGAGGCATGTCTGCAGCCGGCGACACCAGCTCGGCGGAGGTCACATGGAATGGGACCCAGGCTCTCCAGATCGACGCCGGTGAGTTCCTCAGCATGTATTCGCATTCGCCAATAGTGTTGCACTTGACGCCCGAACTTCTGTGACGAGTATAGACCTGCACATTTCACGTCATTTTCAGACAACAGGCGCATATGAAAATTCACCTGCTAGAGTAGGGTAAGTTATCTCAGTCACGTGTCAAGGTTTTGTCGATTACCAGGATTTGACGATAGTCAGAAATACTATTCAAGGTTTCAAGACGGCCGGAAGTAAAAAAGAACCTTTCTACTTTGTACATGGTAAATATTTTACTAAATACCACGTCCGCGGCGCATTCTGTACACGTTATTTTACTTCAGTAGTTGATCGAGAAGTCATATGTTGTACTTTAAAACATGGTAAACTATATTTTATGTTTGTTGTAATGGAGTTTACTTGGAATTTATTGGTTTGTGGACATACGCTATTGCTCTTTTTTTTTTCACCAAACCAAAATTGAATGACAAAGTACAAAAAAAGCACACAAAGCAGAAAAAAAATCAATCCCAGAGGAATTCCGTCAGTTTTTTTTCTTCATGTATATAAGCAAGAATTCTAAAGATAGACCAGATTCCCAATATGAGAAAAGATAGAAGTAGGCAGAAAATAGTGTACAGTGTACAATAAACCAAGAACAATAGACAACACAAGTTAAAAATAAGCAAAAAAAAAATACAACGTTTCGGGAATTGTGATCTATTCCCGTCTTCAATCTGAGGCACAGCTGGTCGGAACACCAAAGCGCGAATGCGGTTTCAATACAAGTTTGGTTCAGCTGAACATGAGCAATGGTGTATGTCCACAAACCAATAAATTCTAACAAGTAAACTTAAGAGTGTGTGGTAGATAAATAAACGCTGAAATCATCAATTGATTTTTACGCTTTTTACGAATCCAGTATTGATAAAATACTCAATGACAATCCTAGATAATGGTATTTGCCAACTTTATGAGTAAATATTTATACAGAATTACTGATTCGTTACGCGTAATCTCTTGCGCCGCAGTTAAATGCACGAGGTTCCGACGTCAGAGATTGCGCCTCAGAAGTTCGTAACACTGGAAACAATTTTGTTTAAAACGTTGGCTAAAACGATTGTCTAGGATTGCTATTTTTCAACTTTCGCAAATTGGCTTCAAGAAACCTACTGTTATAGATTAATGCTTTTAGCGTTGAATTATGTACCACGCCCCCTTAAGTCTGAACTACCTTACCCTCGTGAATTTTCGTGAGCGCCTATAGACTGCAGGCTGTGGTTCGCATGACGTTTTTCACTGGTCTACAATGTCGTCGTTGTAGCGGGGAACACTGAACCAATAATTACAAGTTCCACGGTAGAAGAACCAGTCGCATGCTAAGCAGTCAAATACCTTAATGACGTCACACGAAGACTATGGAATAAAAATCGTAATTGTATATAATAGTTATCGTTTTGTAGACGTTACTTGGGAGCACAGTTTTCTCTTACAAAAAAAAAGTTTAGCTCAGCCAGTTTTTCCATATTGGCACTTCAAAGTCAAAATGTGCATGTTTTTTATTTCATACACACACTGAGAAAAATAAATGGTACTATAAAATATAATTGGTTTCCCTCAAACAAATGGTACGTTCATATGTGGCAGAACAAATATACTGCCACACACGCAGCTACCTCTTTCTCTATGCAAGACCGCACAATGCAAGTATGTGGTGCAAGAGTGGAATAACTGACGTCAGTAGTGACATGATGAATTTCAGCTATTTAATAGTAAGGTTATGTATCTCAGGGTTAATTTTGAAGTTACATTTGCACTGCTCATCTAAAGTAGGATCCGGTATGTGTGTGCGGG
>PNEQ01082006.1:33217-46751 GCA_003012365.1 Medauroidea extradentata | reverse complement strand
CCCTTATATACATCACCCTCCTTCTTCTCGAATTATCTCGACGGGTCTCTGTTCTCCAACCTCCTGGAAAGATGTCGTTTCAAAGTCACGCACCACCCCGAGAGATAAAGAGGGAACAGGATCATTCCAGATTACGATATTTTCTCTCGGTTACCCGATACTGGGTGCAGGTGGTTATCATGGAGTAATACAATCCATGTGGCACCCGAGGAGGCCTTTTAGCGCTACCGCCACCACAGTATCGTACTACACCGCCCAGCCAGACAGTCGAGGCTCGCAACAATATATATATATATATATATATATATATATATATATATATATATATATATATATATATATAACATTCCGATATGCTAACGTCAATACGAATACAAAAAAAATTGCACAAGTTTGGTATAAAATAAAATTTAAATGTTTATTATACTATAGAAACGTTACATGAAAACTGTTTTAAAAAAGTTCTTTGAAAAAAATTAAAAGATCGTATTCAGAAATCAAACATTGTGTACATACGTACCATTGTACGTTAAATTCACGCGCATTTCTTGATATTTTAATGTGTGGTATACACAAGTACTAAAAGGAAGTTTATTATTTGTTGTTGTGGGTCGTAGGCGAAGGTGTATGACGAACTGCTGTTGTTAGCCTTTGTAAAATGTAGACCTAGGTATGCACAACGTGAACAACAACCAGTAATGTGATTGATGAAGTTATTGAGAATTTATCAATTAATTATTAAACTTTGTTTAACATGCTTTCGAGATTGTAAACACAAATTAAAAAACGTGATTTTTTCTGGTCAAATTTTAATAAGCTATATCTTATTATTTGTCTAGTGACACGTCAAATTACATCTCTATTGTCTTCGAAAGGTAACACATAGTAAAATTTTAGAATAACATAATTTACAGGTAGCAAAGTTAGTATGTATTTATTAGATAATTCATTAGTATAAGTGGGGGAAAGATATTTTTGAAAACTGTGTAGTTTCGTGTTAATTAAAAATTGTTTTATGTTTCGAAAAAGTATTCAAACGAAAAGGAAGTTATGTAAGTAGCACATTTTCTTAATTTACTGGGTTTTGTGGGTCACTGGATTTTTTACATATAACTTTATCTCTCTTTTCGGAAGAAAATAGGTCCTACGAGATCACTTTATCAACAATTGGCATGGACATCTGCTGGTCTCATTTTAATATCTTTGTTTTCACATAATATCTTGAAACAAATTTGTATACTTATATCACGCGTAGTACTGCGTCTTCGATGTTCTTTTTCCTAATTTTTTGGAAAACGTGAGAGAAGAAAGTTGTACAAACGATAGCTAGATTTCAATGTATCTATTTTTAGTTGAAATATAGTTTCATCAGTCTTCATACCACGTAAACTAAGTATTTCGTTCTATTGCCTTCTTAAATTATTGAGTCTGTAGTTAGCCTTCAACGTCAACATTGATGTGACTATAAATAAGGCCCGGGGGAAGTCGCTCTTAGTGGCAGGGACAAACTTACAACTGTTTTTCGCGTGGACAGCTATGGCTACTCATCCTGCTGCAGAGTTAACTCAACTGGAAGCTTGGTTATTCTATACTTGGTGACTGAACTAACAATCTGGTGTACCAACAGGTTTTTCAATTAAAGCAATAAAATGTTATTGTATGAGTTACACACCCGAGCAAAGGTGTACTGCCAGTTATGAATATTAAAATTATATAATTGACTAATTAATGTTAAATTAGTCTACATGTACTATATTTCTCGTGGACAACCATTTTACGAAAATTACGAAATAATTTTTTATTATTTTTAGTGGTAATGCAAATATTCAAATCCAAACTCAATTTCATTAAATTCAATTGATCTATACTTGCAATGGTATAATCATAAAGCGTATCAGTAGTGGGAATACAATCCTTCTGAATCACAGTCGCTATAATTTTTAGTGAGAAAATGTTTCGGAACACCCATTGTAATTCCGTGTTTTATAACCTCACTGTCTATGTATAAATACGCTGATTCAAATGTAAAAATGCTCGTTTCACAGTGCAGTTTTGAAACGGCAATTTACTTACAAATTGGAGACCTGAAAATTTCACATTTTCTTTTAGGCACAAGCTTCACTTTAAGCAACTGTAAGATCTTGTAATTTTTGCAATTGGCCCTAGACTTATTTGATAACTCTTACATGGTGCCGGGCCAATAAGAACGAAGCAAGTAAACGAAGACCGGCAGCCAGCAGTTAGTAAGCATCTTGTTATGAAACATGTAACCCTGATTCTAAAACAGCGATCAGTAACCAGACCACCCGACCAGGAATTCCAAAATATTAAACATCAGTTGCTATAAACTACACGGCAGAACTCCCCGCTCCAATAGCAGTACGTGTTGCCACACAGGGCGCGATAAAGGGGCGTGTCACTACGAGGTCTGTCTGCCCCATATCGTCGCCAGGACCACTTCACTACCAAGATGCACCACGACGTCCAGATATACGACGTGCCGATCTCCGTGGACGTTTCCTTACATCATCCTCGGCATCATTAACAGGGTGGGACTGTCATCGTCGTAGCTAAATTGAGTGGCTCATAAGTATTCATGAATGTATCTAACCATTCTTGCCTCCCTCCGTAAAGAACATCGTAAAAGTACTGTAATAGTTTGTATGCATTGTAAATTAAAACCGTGCCTGATATTTCGACTGCAAGTCTCATTTATATTGTCAGAATCCCTCATTATACCATTTAATTAAATACTGCGCGTTTACGCAATTCTCAAACAATGACCAAATAACAAAAATGAGTAAATTTTACGTAAACGTAACAATCTGTTATTTGCTTCAGTAAACGTATATTTAGGGCCAGGAACTTTTTTCAAAGTTCATTTTGCCCCAGTTTGTTTCACTGCCTTACGTGCACATCTGCAATTCTGCTTCATGATTGTTAGCCGTGTGTCTATGGGAAAAGCCGTAACTCGTTTGACTCAGCCAACGGACGACTTGAAGAGGCGGAACTTCAGTCAGGTGTGGGATACAATTCCTATCTCAATGGATACCGCAGCCGAACATAACCTTCATTTAGGTGTTTGGCTTTACATGTTCCGGATGTTATGTACGTCAAGAAAATTGATTATTTGTTTGAAATTTGCCGTTTTTTCAGGTCAACATTAATCTTATGTATTTGCGCATCTTAACCATGAAATTGAAACTAATATTTATTTACCCTTGCGTGCAAATCTATGAATGCGCAACATTTTTACTTTATGCAATTACCAACTAACAAATCAGCATGTTTGTAATCAAGCTTTGTTTCCCACAGTACTTTTCCCCTGCGATGACGTTACGGGGCACGTACTTCAAGTCGTCCATTTAAATAACTTTCCTGCATCACCGCACGTCTGTGATTTGCCGTTAGAATACCACGGCTTGTGAAAGTTAAAATACCCAATCACTGACCACGAAGCAGAACTGCAGTTGTATACGTAAGGCAGTGAAACAAACTAGGAAAAAATTCTTTTCGCGAAAAGTAAACGGACCTACGTATATTCTTGAAGGCTAGTCGACAGACCAGTGACCTCACGAATTTTTCTGGTCGTTACGGATACATCACAGAATAGTCTAGACTTCTTAGTTTTACACTCTCACACACGGGCCTACAGTTGATTTTTCATTGGCCTACAACCACACACGTACAGGCTGGTTAAACGCGACATCCGAACGAAATGGCCCTTGGCCGTCATCAAAGCAATGACAATTGTCGTCTATTCATAGAACTGGCAGTGAATTACAAGTTTTTGACGTCCAACCTGACCCAGAATAAATACTCTTAAAGGCATGGACCCGAGTTTCTTCGCATTTAACGACAATTTTTTTTAAAATATAAATGGGAGCCGGTATCGTAAAATCGCTTCGTAACATTGTTATAACTGATTTAAACTGCATACTTTAATTTTGTCAAGTCAGAAGACTGCGAAATAGCTGCTAATTAGTTAATTAACGAAATTTCGTTTTAATTGCTGAGTTAGCTATATTCATCATACAGATTGTCTCGAAAAATTACATTGCATAGTAAAAGCAATTTACAAAAAAGTTACGAAGCAATTTTACGACATTAACTCTCGTATGGATTTAAAAAAATTATTCTCTCGAAAGCCGAGAAACTCGAGCCCAAGCCCTTAATACTTGTGCCTCTAACCACACTTCTGTTATAATAAGTACAACGTCCCAGTTTGCTTGTAGATACTATCTAGACTTTAACTACCATAATACGTTTCGTAGAAGTAGAGAACAGATTGTTGTAGGATCAATTGAGATGCTACCAGCAACTACGCTGAACTGTTGTCTCTATCTTAACAGAAGTATGGTACCCATAGCGGTACATTTCTTTTAGTGCAGTTTTTAGTACCAGAACAAATAACAACCCTCATTATGTAATATTTAATTGATATTATTGGTACCGTATATTTAAACGTTATTTAACTCTCTAAAGACAATAAATTATAGTCTCTATTATCCGAAAAGTTTTAACATTCAGATATGTCATCTTGTGACAATTTCGTTAAAGTATTTATATTGGCCGATAAAAAGTAACACAATAACCATATTTGTAGAATTTTAACATGTATTTATACAAATTTAACGAATTTGTTGTAGGTATTTATTAAGATACTTATGACTTACATCAAACGCTACAGTAACTGTACAGAACACTAAACCAAATCGGGAGAAAGATTTGTATTGAAGAAAGTCAACGTTAGCACAAGAAAATTCGGACGAAGTTTTGTACAAATTGACCACTTAAATAAAATACACAAACCCTAAGTTACCCGTGTGGCGTAGTCTCATCCTTGTAGTTCAACCGTTAAAGAAATAGCAAAGAGTTATACAAAAAAAAATCACAAAATGTGTGTTTTATTATATTTTATAGCGCAGAGGAAAGAGGACGTGAAGAGTGTAGGGTATGTAATGTTTATAAGGATACTTTGATCGTTTATGTAATGCAAAAAAATGAGTCGGAGGATATTTGCAAATACCGGAGCTTTTAATAAGGGAGAACTCTGTAAAACTCAAAAATAGTAAACAGAAGCAAGAAGTAAAATGTGCTTTACCTAGTTCTCGAACTGCGTTTCATCGTGTTGGAAAATAAGTATTTTGTGAAGAAACGGATTAATAATATTCCATAGAGAGAAACATAATTTAAAGTCCATCAAATATTCGCGAATAAATGTCTGCCTAGAGAATCTTCGAATACCGATACTGTTATGATTACTTGGCAATTGAAACACAGTTTTACAGACAGGTCATGAAGATGCTGGACATAAAATAATATGAGTCACAAATAAATTAATATCGTACGAGTGTGTTAGTCGAGGGCCAGGAAACCTGACACCAGATGATGACCTGAAGGCAAAGTCACAATTACCTTCTTCGCTGTGGAATTGTCTGCTAACTGGGGCATCTGCCAATGGGAAGTAAATTTATGGATCAAACTAGCTGCCCCGACAAACGTTGTTTTGTCATATAAATAATTTTAAAATATTTACTAAACAATAACACCTAGGAGTATAAAAATAGATAAAAACTTATTCGCAGACCTACCGAATGTATACACAAAATTTCATTGAAATTGGTTAAGCCGTTTCGGAGGAGTATGGAAACAAACACTGTGACACGAGAATTTGATATATTAGATGTAAGGAAAATGTTGCTATCTAACCTATAAGTCGTTGAATCCGAGATTATTGTACCTGTGTCTGTATATTTCATTTGAGATAATTTATTAATACATTCTTAGCAAGACGCTCGTTATTTCTGAGCCCTCACTCAGTTTTTTTGCCAAAAGTGTTCTGCAATAGTTTATGTTATATATTTAATTAAATGCAGTAAATAAATCGTCAAAAGTAAACAATTTTCACTATGAAAAAAAAAAGTTAATCATAATTTTCAACACAAATATAAATCTGTTCTGCGGTATCTGCTCCTAATTCGGCTTTAAAAAACTGTTTCTATCGTAAATAAAGCATGTGACAACCTTTAAATGTGTACATGTTTGGATAGGTTAGTGCTTCCCACTACTGTACACATTTTGCTTCTGAGACGTTCTCAGGCGACATTGTATTTTAAGAAGATCAACAGTGTCATTGCAAGATGGCGGACGTGTAAGCAGTTTGATTAATATGTCTGGAAATAATTTGATGGTCCTCCGGATTTCTTGGGTACTGTTCCCAATTTGAATAACAGTAATCACAAATTCTCCGTAAATGGAGACCGTAATATTAACAAAGCGTACTATAAAATTAAATATAATTATATAAATGTTATAGAGAACGCCTAAAATACAACAGAATAGGAAAGATTTAGTAATTTAGATTTTTGTTTTGTTATCCTAAAAAGGTTTTAATAATTATATAATTATTCAGTTTACAAATAATTTCCTGTAAATTGTTCAACAATAACAATTACTTGTTCGCATTGTCACACACACACGCACATACACAAATACATTGTGTATATATATGTATATATATATATATATATATATATATATATATATATATATATATATATATATATATATATATATAAACTATATATATGAATGTACAAACACACAAATATAATATATAACAAATGTAAGGAAATTTATAGACCTAACTCTGGGATGTGATTCCTCGTGAAATAGTAAACCGACATTATGTGAGGCACTTTCAAAACAAGTGAACGTTAAGGGAGTAATGAGCCCTTGAAAATAAAGTTTAAAATAGTATATTCAAACATCAAAGAAGATCGGGAGTTTAATTAAGATTCCTTAGCTGATTTCAACAATAAGAACTTGTAAAAAATTCTGTCTCCTTTCCTTTTCATGAAAATAAAATAGGTGGCCACCCTATCATTGCATAACATTACTTTGCTGTGAAATATTGTGAAAATAAATAGTTGTCTATTCGAGTAGCTTATTGTTAGGAACAAAGAAGATCCTCTTGTCACAAGCTTCTAGAATGCCCATTCACAAGAAAAACATCTCACAACTGTTGCTGTGACAATATGCAGCTGTTCAAAAGCTCGTCGCAAAATACTCTCAAGAACAGTTCAAAAAGCTTAGGTCCACTTCAGTAAATTTGGAAACATATTTAGTTTTGCAGCACTTAACGAAATACAGTTTTTTGCTCGAAGTAATAAACCAAAGAATTTTATAAACGACATGTGTCGCAGAATCGTCTTTATACTGCACTTCGTTTGTCGTACAGCTAAGAAAGTAAATAAATAAATTTTAAACGTAATGTAACGATTCAGAATGTACTTTACGATGTTAGATTAAGATTGTTAATAAATTAATGGGTATTTCTCTTAAAAAACTGTAAAAATGCTACAAAACCAAATTTTTTCCACATTTTCCGAAACAATTCTAAGTATTTTTTTTTTCAATCTTCAATTGCGTACAATCACTTCTCATGAAAAATGTATGTTATACTGCAAAACATTGACAGGTCGTGAAGATGAATTTTATTTCTCACCGAAATTCGGTTAATAATAATCTGCCTCGCTCGTTCTCATCGGTATTTTGAAATACTTTTTACTACTTTTAACACTTGTGTTACTTTTTTGTAGTAGCCGAAGTAGGTGTTTAGAAACTGCCTGAGGTGACAAGACATGTTTATAGTGTAGGCAGTTGGCAACAATGCTTTCGGAAAATTATTTTGCCCTGTAGTTGCGAATTTTTTTCTTTAAAAATGTTAAGAGAAATATAGAAATTATTTAGATTTTTTTTCTGTGCTTAAAATAGGATTATCTCGTCTACTAAACAAACATCAAAAGAAAATTAATTTTGATTAATTTGCAGTCAAATTATGCATACTTTCCCAGACATTGCAACCAACGCATGTTTCATCTGTCGCAAGTATACGGGAAATGTGTGGACGGTATTTATCCTGGGCTTGTTACGTGCATGGGTTTCAACCTTATCAACAGTTCTTACTCGCACGTCCCATACCATGCAGTTCACGCAGAGCAGAGTTATGTTACGTATTTAGTGAGACGAGAAGGGTGGAAATTGCACTGCATTACCGGAGATATTTACCACCGTTTTACGTAACATTTTCAACGCCCCTTTTTTACTACGATAGGTTTCTTTACGTAATTTCAACATTAAAATTTAACGTAAATATAATGTTTATATTTACGTCAATTTTCACACAAATCGTCTGTTGTAGGAAAATTATTTATTTTCTCGGTTAACTGAATAAACTTTTACTCACCCAAAATAAAAAAAATAGGAATACTAACAATTTAATATACTTTCTCTTATTCGTTAATTATTATTCAATTTCAGCATGTCCTAATAAGGAACAACGTGAAAGAAATAAAAATCTAATACTTTGTGCAAAAAAAAAGGTTTAATGTTTTTGTATAATTTTGTGGTGTTTATTAACTTATTACTTTATTAACAGTATAATTGCCAAGGCGTATTTAAATTTATCATACTACTTTTACTTTCACAGTGATATATTTACAAACATAATTCAAGAGGCTCATTACGTAACAGAAAACAATTTTCCAACGTATTTTAAAATTTAATACAAAGACTGAGAATTTCTCTGTGGTTTCCAAAACAATGCACGTCATGTGTGATTATTTTAAAACTCCGCGGTGGGTAAATTAAGATAAATGTGTGTAAATTGTGAGAAGTTTTAGCTTATTTTGTAGGAGTCGTCAGCCCTTACAACCAAACACGCAGGTAGGCCTTACGGTAGTGCGGTGGCGACAAAGATAGGCATCGTCACCTTTATTATAAAAACTTGTAACTCCAATTCGCGTACAAACAGAAAGGACAAGAGAACTGCTATTCAGTATCTTTCACACTGAAATCAAACGTAAGCTAATTTTGTTTAACACTATTGTATATAAAATCCCGACATTTAATTTTAAAGTTCATTTCTTTGAAAAACCATTATTATGATTATAAGAGTTTTAAGGTGTTTAAATGTCATAGTTTCAAAAATGGAGTTTCAAGGATATGTGAGTTAACTAAGGCAAGTACATTCCGGTAGGCCTACATTTTTTTGGCTTTTCAAAAAGCTTAATATATTTAATGATAACATTTTATTTGGACATCAGAATTTAAAATTTAACAGATAATTTAATTTATTGTAAATGTATATAAATCACGTTGTCAACGTTTATACGAACTTGTGATGAAACATTGAATTGAATTTAAACAAAATTATTTAATTTCAATATGTTTACTCTGTTGCGAATACTTAAGTAGTCTGTAGCGCTTAACTTAATCGGGAACAAGCACTGAAGTTAGGCTTTCGTTTGTTTGTATTTTTTAAACCATCGCTTCATTAACGTGATGTAAAGTAGTTAAACAATGGAATTTAACCAGCTCACTCTTCGACACTAGTAATTAATGTGTAATTTAAAAAAAATGTGCGCTTGAAATTCAAAATATTTTAACTAGCACAAGAGATAATCTTTTCCTCAATTTTATTGCAAAAGTAACAAAAATGTATCTTATGTTAGGATTTTTCTTTCTTTGTGACTTCACATCAAAGGAAATGAGATAAAATCGCCACAATTATTTAAAATTTACTGAGTGCACTTTAATACAATTATGAACGTTTTAGTATTATGTTTAAAATTACATTAAATTTGGCTGAAGTATTTATTTAAGTTACAGCAGTTCCGTAAAGAAATTTTTCTGCGGCAAGAAAAGTAGTTCGAATTAATTCACTTATTAACTTGAAAGATGATATGTCAAAGTGGATATTTTGTTACATTCGGTTATAATAGCTCGAAATATGACATAAACTATATTTACGTTATGCGATCTACCAAACTGGAAAATGTGAAGCAATATATCCTAACAAACTATCGAAATTAAATTGTTTATCTGTATCGGTTATAGGATGTCCCATAAACGGCAGGGCACAAAATATTTTCAAATTCCCGTTTTTTTTTTTTTTAACATGAAATAGGTAACATCAAAATGTGTAAGAGTCAGCTGACTTCACCTTTTACATTATATGTACCGTAAATAATATCATACAGTAAATGAGTTCAAGTGGCATGAGGGGAAACTTACAAAGAAAACACCAACACTGGCAGGAAGTTAACCTCTTAAGTTTATTTTTCTATACGAACGCAGTTATCAAAATTACCTTTTTTTATTATTTTTTTTGGCTAATGAACACATTATAAAATATAATTTTTAACACTTTAAATCCCATTAAGGTTGTAGGTTTTAGAAATTAGTAATGCTTACAGCAATTGGTAAACTTCAAAGGTAGGTTTAATAAAGAACAAGTTTACATAAAATTATGTATCTTAATATATATAATGAAGTGTCCTGACACACTCACTCACTCATCAACGCACAGCCCAAACCGCTGGACCTAGAACCGTGAAGTTTTGAGGGAAGCTTCCCCTTGGCCCGTAGGCACCCACTAAGAAAGGATTTTTCGAAATTCAATAAGTAAGGGGGTGAAAAGGGGTGAAATATGTTTTCAAAGAATCCCTGATATCTCATTAACCGAGATAGCTGTCATAATTTTTTTTTAATTTCATAATATTTCCCAAGGAAATGCACATTTGTAGATTTTACGATTTTGCGAAATTCGAAAATTAAGGGGGTGAAAAGCCGTAAAATGTGTTTTTCATTAATCCGTGATTTCTCCTAAAACATTTCAGATAGTGAGATGATTTTTTCTTTAAAATGATGCTTCAGTAAATATCTAAAAAGGATTCTTAGAATTTTTCGAAATTAGTGCCTGAAAGCTCTTAAAAATATATAAATTGTTTTTAATTAATCCCACTTATCTCCTAAACCAGTGGAAATACTTAAATGGTTTTTGCTTTAAAATATGTCTTACGTAAATATCAAAAAGGGAGTTTCAGGATTTTTCGAAATTCGTCCTCGAAAACTGTTTAAAAATAATATGTGTTTTAAAATAATCATCTGTACCACTAATACCCGTTGAAATATTGAGGTGATTTTTTGATAACAATGAAGCTTATGTTAATATCTACGAATCGAATTCAAGATTTTGTGAAATTCGAAAATTATGGATGTGAAAAGCATTAAAATGTAACAGACTCCCGAAAAAAAGAGAATGACCACGGAGAAATAATTCAACTGTTGATCCTTTTTGCCAACCTGATCATAAATAAAATCTCTTTGGACTTAAGCCTATACATACGAAAGAATTATCACGGCCTGCCTTTAAACATTCACTCAGTTATTGTAGAAAGTTTGTGGTGTGGAAGGGGTGGTGTTACGATTCGTATTCCGTGCAAGACTTTGCGATTGGAATTACTATGACATCATACGAGCATATTGCGCGTTCTCTTTACACTGAGCTAAAGCACTTATAGTTCACTGCTATTGAGTACGCTAGCTGTTAAAAGCCTTTATCACATATTTCATCCAGAGTTACTGTGTACATTACATAATTTCACGCGGGCAAAGCCGCAGCCGGCCAGCTAGTGTATATATATGCACAAACACGTCTGTGTCCATGTGTTATTGGTTAAACATTTTTCAGCGTGTATATCTGCAATAAAAAACTCTTTACGCACGATTCCCAATGTTTATATGTACCAAAAGCATTTGCTTACATAATTTACATTTTAAGGAGTTAAATAGTGTTGATACGGATTTTCAATTACGAATAAAGTTATGTGTTCATGATCTTAATCTTTGCAAAATAAATGCTATGTTACAGTTGATACCATTTTAAATATACTTCGATTGATAGCAGTGAGTTTACAAGAATTGTGTAATGGGAAATATAATGCAAGCCGAACAGGATCCATATCAATTATTCAGCGGACGCCATTTACCGACCCTCGCCGTATGACAGGTTTGTTCGTGGAGAACGAGATGACATCATTGATGGGGAAATAAATTGTTTATCTTTTATTTGTTCCACGGACTGGGGATTGGATTTTTCTCTGAGAGGAAATCAATCGTCCCATCGGCGAATCACCGTGCGTGTCTGACTTGAATTCGTGAACGAACCAACGACGATAAATACTGAGCACGTTTGGCCCTTTGCAAAAATGGCAGGGCCATTTTCCTTCGAATTATAGCTGACCGGCTGCGTTGACTACAGAACGGTATACGCAGCTTCCTTCGGTAGAAGTTTTTTTTTCGAAAAAATTGCTCAAAATGCTTAGATGATGTATGCATTCAAAGAACTTACCAAGTGTGCGTACTGTGGTGTATATTTAAAAAAAATTCATTTTTCAAGCTTAGAGTACTAATTAACTTGTTTGTTTAAAAAAAAGTATGTTGGTTGACTATTTATTTATCAGCGTTTGAACTATACTTTTGCCTTAAAAACCTAACCATAATTCAGTGCGTAAATGTTTGGTTCTCTGTACAGCTGTTAATTTTTATGTCTGTGCTAGTTTCCCGTCAAGCAGAGACGTCTCTTGCTAATTCATTTTCTTTTGTCGCCCTCTTGTGAGTATTTTTTTTCAGTCAGTATTTCTCTCTGTTACAATTCGTAAACATTTTAATAATTTTGCGTTCCTTTTTATTTTAGGGAGGGTTCACATGTTAGACTTCACTTCATTATAAGCAGTTTCCATCTCGGGCTTGCTCCATGCCACGTGGCTCGGCCCGGATGTTGGGCTAGTGGGTTTGGTGTTTTATCACAGATGGAAATGCGTACATACATCCCCATTCTCCAACATACAGTGTGGGAACTGTGTGTTTTCATCTCCTCTTCCAGTTTCGCTCACCACCACTACGTTTGACGTCAGGACGGCTAAAGCCCTATACATAATTGAAAACTTCAGTGTTTGACTTTAACATTTGACTTTACGACATATCTTTTAATATATTGCTTCTTATGGAATCGTACCCAATGGCGTCGCCAAAGCTAAAGTCAAGCAGCCTTGACTTTGCATTTCCGATAAAATGAAATCTAAAGTCAGAGTCAAGATGGCCGTTCACAAAGAACCAGCTGATTATATATGCTAGAACGAAAAATGTTTATTTCTGAGTACCGTTTTGTTCTCCATTAGTGGGATTTCGTGAAAAATTAACAGGCATTTCTTAAATCTACTCGAAAAACCTTGTAAGTAGCATTGGAGAAATATTCGTAAATGAACTTAAAGTTCTGTCAAGAGATGGCATTGTTTTTGTTATGAAAATATTATAACAATGAAAAATTATATTTGTTGGGCCTTTTTTGTAATATCTACCTTATATGCCTTTATGGTAATTATATAATGATTTGTACTACACTATTTCCGTTACAAAAACAGATTTTGAATCGTATTTCAACTGTCATTACTTTAACTTTACATTTGTATTGTGCACTGATTAAATACAAAAAGAAATGGAAACGTAAAGTCAAATATTAAATTATTCATTTATGTATAGTCCTGAAGTGCCACTGGAATATAATACCTTATTTACTTTCATTCATATTTTCATCAATATTTATGTTTATATATATATATATATATATATATATATATATATATATATATATATATATATATATATATATATATATATATATATA
>PNEQ01082006.1:0-23619 GCA_003012365.1 Medauroidea extradentata | reverse complement strand
ATAATAATTTTTTTTTGTATACGTATTGCCATACATCGAAATATGTCTAAAAACTTTCTCAATGTATATTAATGAAGTGTACGTGGAATTTTAACTAGTTAATATCTGCCATGTCTGCAATGTTTAGCAATGCATTGCTCATTTATGTAAATATGTATTATGTAGCTTTTTTCTACGTAACGACCTTTCAAATGATAGTGCAACAGCGTTGCTTATGTGTACCCTAATTTCCCTACGAAAGTTTTAGCGAGAATGATAACCGAAAAAATAGGAACATAATTTCAAATTGAAAGTTGTAGTTCAAAATTATTTTAAGCCAAATTAGGGCTATTGGTTAAGGTTGGGATGTTCATAATTTTACAACGAGAAGTTGTGTTATAATATAATTTTATTTATAAATAATGTTTTAAGCTCGGATTTTGCTTCTAATTTGGTCCCTATTTGCCCCATCATCTCTATTCACCCCATTTTACGGCATTTATTTAGTTAGGTAACATTTGCTCATGTACATTTGTGGTAATAGGGTAAACAGTATGTTTTAAATTGTGGCCGGTAAAGAAATTAAAGTTGTTTGGGGGTTTATATATGCCTAAATGAAATAGGAGAATTAATCTTCCTAATGTATAACTTAATACATGTGATTGTATCATAGGGAACAAAACTATGAAAATATTTTTAACAAGGCTTATTTATTCACAGATATTTTACGTGGAATTTTTTAAGCGCAAGTGAGGTTTTCATAAGTTACGTGGAAATTTTGAGCGATAATTAGATCGTTGTTCACCTGTCATTTACTTTGCATTTTTTATTATAACAGGGCTACTAAATCACGTATACTAGTTTAACTGTGAGAAACTGGAAGACTAAAACATATTACAAAACATGTAACAAATTGTAAAACTGATGCTGGTAAATTTTGTACACTATTCTGAAACACGTCATTTTTAAACCAACAAAGTCTCCTTGCAAATAAATTCAGGACAAATTAAATTTCAAACAAACAAATTTATAGCCTACTGCTCTATTGCTGTTCGACGACGGTTCACGAGAAATGTCTTGAAAAGCTTTGTACGAATAAGAAATAGTAAATTCAAAAACACGAATTATCCTCTCTCTTCCACTCCATGAGTCTAACTGTCAATAAAAGAACATTCACTTGTCTTTGTTAAATTGTATTTAATTTAAAAGGTTTATTCTATTTGAACATCACAAAAATCACACAATTTGTACTTAATATATAATTTTGTGAAGACTAGGCAATGAATCGATTTGTTTGTGCAAGGAGAATGTAATAGCAGATAATGGTTCAAGTTAAACACTAATTGTTACAAACATTAAATAAATTGTGGAGTGGAAAAGCTAAAGCAGCTAAGTGCCAAAAAAATTGTTTTCACGTAAAATACAAAAAACTGTGCTGCAAGAGCCAGTGGACGTATGGGAACAGCGATATTTAAGTCCTCCCAAAATCTGTCAGGAAAATTATTGATACTTAAGTTTTCAGTATTATATTGGCGTGGACACTTAATCGATTTTGATGTAAGAAATTCAATTTGGTATTTTTTTTGGCACTTAGCTCCTTTAGTATTTACACCGTTCAATTCTCCTGTAACCAGCGCCTGTGACATTAAGAATTATTTGGATATTTCGCTTCTACAGTCCCGTGTCAAACTAATAATAGTCTTAACTAATACACAACTTCATTAAGTCAGACTGAGATAAGATGAATTCACCGAAGACGCAGACATACACTAACTAACTTACGTAAGTAAATATCGTGCGAGGCAGGTAATCTAAGGTCAAGGTACCACACATGAAGTATTACTGGGCGTTCGGAGGCCTCTTCTTGCAACAAAGGTCATGGAATGAGGCACTACAATTAAGAAGCGACGGAATGAAAGATTATGGTGAAAAATACCAGCGAAAAAAATCACCAACCAGCCACACAGTCCAGTACGAACCCCACACGCAAAAATACGAGGGACAAATCCGTCGGGAATCGAACCTAAAATGCGATCTTGGTAGGCGAGTGGTGTGACCATATAGTGGCCGCGGTGTGCACTAATTGGTGGTATCGAATAAATAAATATGCTGGTACACCCCACAGTAACTGCTGGAAATTCACGGGGCAGGACAAAGCAAATGTTAAGTAGCCTATTAATATAAGAAAATTAATTGCTCGTTTTAGATGTACAACTTACACAACGAGATTCTAACGTGTACTTCTAAAAATTTTGTCAGCCTTTTCACGAGTTATTTCGTATTAGCATCAGAAAGCGAAACATTTCTTAATTTTCTCGTTAGTGAGTTTTTGTGCGAGTTTCTGGTAATAGGAATTAATTTTCTAATTATTAGCCAGTATGCTAGGCAAGTCAACGTTTATACTATTTTCATTTTATAATGTTCATGTTAGATTAAATTGTATTTTAGCGTGTGGTTCAGTGAAATAAAAGCACACTTGCCTACCAAACACATCCAAACAATTCCTATGATCAAAATATATTTTCTCTGGCTAAACTCAATCCGAAAGCTTTAGTTCTAATTTTCAGTTTTCTTTTTCAGAATTATTTTATTTACTTGCTCATCAAACGGTAGGTTGTGGTAAAATATTTCACTAACGATTGTAGGACTAACAAATAAAGAAACTATCAGTTCTTCAATGTTTAACCAGGAGAGAAACTGGCAAATAACATGCGGAAGAAAATTAATGCCAGATATTGCGAGAATCTACAGCAGTGAAGTTACGACAGACGTCTTTTGTGAGGAAATACACCAAAATTAATAGATAAATGCACTCAAAGCAGATAATAAAAGGGAATAGTGTTTATAATATATAGACTTCCTCTTCTACTCTTGTTTTTTTTTTCTCAAGCGCCAACAAGTTTCATGAAACATTTGTATACACAGAGTTGGAGAAAGGACCGCAAATCATCACTGGAACCGGAGGTCTTCTATCTCAGAGCACTTATGCAGAACGTTATTTTAGCTGCAAGAAAACAAGTATTTCCATCTAGGCGGGTGAAGGTATGTGGTAATGGATGATGTTAATAAACTTATAGTTGTAGAAGAACGATATTCTGTATTCTGATACACAGAAAGTGCTAGGAAAATAAATAGGGAAGGAATTGAAGGGATATCTACTAGTCTGCTGTTTCACCAAGGTTATTGTCACAACTTTAGATCCACAGCCAAAATTTCTACAGCTGAGCAAGAAAAAATTTACAAACAATAACCTGAAAATTCTAAAAAAAAAAAATATTTTAATGTAATGTTTGGAAGGGTCTCGTCAACCCTATCTCTATTATTTTATCTAAGTACTACTTGTTGTGTTACAATTTTACTTGCATTTAGCTTCCAGTGACATAATTGTTTGCAATAAAGTAAGATTTTATTGCTACGGCGATGAACAAGTAACGAACACCAAAATAAAACCAGCTAAGTTACATATATACTAACTTGAAAACCATACATACATGTTGTTGTTTTATATTTTAATTGTCTGGAACCCAGGATATATTCACATAAAAACTATGTTGTTAGTATTAACGCTGTCAAATACGTTTTGTGCTCACAACAGGTGCATTTTCTTGTAATGACCAAATTTTTGTGATCACAAGAAAATATATTTGTGATTACCACAATATAATTTAGCAGAGGACGTTTACTACAAAACTTTTCGTCTAGTGTTCACTTGGTGTGGGAAGCATCCGTAATTTAAGTACAGAACACACGTAAATATTTCAAGGTTGAAATTCCTCTACTGTCAAACCTAATAATGAGCGTTAATATTAGCTGTAATGTATTATTTAATTAGTGATTTTAAGTAAACGCATTATTTCCTATAACGCAGTTTAAAAAAAATACTGGTCTGGATCAAAAAAGTAGCCAGAAAATTTAACTACTTTATCTAAGATGTGGACGGGCATAAAAATTTCTTCTTAAAAACATGTTCGTAAAAACACGAAATAATGGTTAATTATTATTGTTTATTTTAATTCTTTAGATGCACGTAAAAACAGCATAAAAACCAACGAAACCCTTATCGGTAATAATTGTATTACTTATTGATATGCCGTTATATTTTGTTGTCTTAAAAATCAATTTTACATACTTTATTTGGAAAGAACAGACGTATACCATATTATGGTCGATCATATTCAGGTCATAATCCTATATGGGCCCGCAAATGCACAGATGGCCACGGGAAAAGAGAGTCTTTCGCTGCGAGGTGAAAATGTTAACTATCCCAATACAATGCAAATCTTTTTTAAAATTAGGGTTTCTGTAAATAGTTCATATTTGGTTAGTTTCAAGCGAGAAAACTATGTACGTTAAAGTTGCACGCTGCTGTTTAGCAACATTTTGTTAATTCTACTATAGTCAAATATCGCAGTTAAGGACTTAAGACAATCATGCGTGTGTTTGAAAGTCTCTGAAGATAATATTACATGCACCAAACACCAAAAATATATTATGTTATGATACTACAAACGTTTATGAAACATATGTAATGATGAGTTGTCAGTCCGAGGGCTTGATTGGACACTAGGATAGTTTTCGCAGTATGGAGATAAGATGACAACGCAACACCCAATCCTGAACCCGAGGAGGTAACTATACATTTTCTTTCCTGGGGGCCGATTAAATATCGCTTTTTACGGGTGCAACGCAAAATTTGCACCGGCGTTGCGTCTGGTTGCGATGCATTGGAATTATATACTCACATAATGCCATAGAAGAAGCATTTAACTTGCTCTGCACTTGCGCTGCGCTGCGTCGGTGCAAATAGTATGTAGCGATATTTAATCGGCCCCCCGGCAGGGAATCGAAGCAGTCCATCGTCCAGGATCAGGTGCTACAAAGCCAAGTGGTCGGACGAAACATACTTATAAAATCAATATTATATTAACTCCCAGTGTACATAATAATCTCAATACTCTTGCAGTTGTACATTTGTCTTAACTGTGCGTATATGTCCTGAACTGTAAAATAACATTATCTTCCTTTCAACTGCATGTCCTATCCAAAAGGCAGTGACTGTTTCATATAATACATGTAAAATGATTTCCAACTGCTAGAAGAGTATGTTATTCTAAACTTATTATAATAACAAAAACCATCGAATAGAAAATTCTTGTATGGCAAGTATGGCGACGTGTCCCATTCTGAACAACACATCTTCAGTTAACTATACGTTTAATTTTAAACATAAGTGCAATTATTTTTTCACTTTTCGGTTGGGCTGCAGTTTACTGTGCCTACATTATAGATTACGTCAGAACTTATCGAAAACCAGCACTAACGGCAGTCCCCAATGTCGTTCAGAAACTGAAGTGAAAGTATAAAATTAATTCGGACGAAATTAAATTGAAAATAAATTTTAAACAACGTCTAAATATTTTCAATTATTTTACTTCATCATGTACAAACGTTTCAATTGTAGCTGAAACGTAGTTTAAATTACACTGAATTCATAATAATGCATAATATACTTCCACGAACTATATTTTAATTGGTAGGCCTAAATTAACAAAAATAACCAGTAAAAATCAGTCCCGATACAATCATTTGTAGATGTACAGAAATTGTTCTCATAAAGAATAATATTGTGTTTCATCATATGATATATAATAGAGAGGTTTTACATACGATATACTTGCGAAGTTTTCAGGAATATTCCTTCCATCTTTATCAGCGAAATCTTATGACTTAAACTGTGTACGATACAATAAGCAGAAAAATATTTAAAAGCGTTCAACGACTGCTAACGACCATTTGGTCCCCTGGACACACAACTACCTTAAGTGAACTTAAAAAGTCAACACCTTTGTTTAAATTCTCAAATTATTTTATTTAATGTTGTAAATGTGTGTATTATTCAAATATAAATTTTACAACGGGAAGCACGGGTTTCAAAACTGTTCCAATTCTCCTTGAATGCTCCAGTGCAGTAAAATATTCCAGTCACGACAATCAGACTCAGCGAATTCGCGACCGAATAGTTTCAGCTTGCCAGTCAGCGTTAGCTTTGCAGTCGCTTATTTCGCCCTCTGCATTGGCTACGTTCTTTCTTATTCGCTTTTTTACTTCGTTCCGCGAGGCGGGGAAAGAAAATTCGCAAGGCGACTTTCAATTACAGCAAAGTTTCCGCGCCCGCGAAATAGCCGACGAGCAGCGAGCGTGGATGTGCTTCAAGTGTGTTTCTTAGGACTTTAACAATAAGCTCGAGAATAATTGAGTTAAGCCCCGGCGAGACCCGGTTGCGCGCGAAGACGCTAGGGAAGTAGTAGGAACAAGGCGGTCCGGGGACAGACAGGGAGAAGTAGAGGGAGCAGGGATGTTCTACGACAGGGAGAAGTAGAGGGAGCAGGGATGTTTTGAGGCAGTCAGATACGCGGAGGACAACAGGCCGGAGGGAGGCAGGGCACCGCGCCGACGTAAAGGAAAAGCATGGGACGGAAAAGGAAGGGGCTGGGTAGAAATATGTCGCCGAGAACAGGAAAGCAGCGGGACCGCTCCCGTCTCTCGGTTTCGCATTGCAGATGCGCGACACAATTTTGTTTAATTAATTCACCCCAGATTGCAGGGTACTGTACGAAGCATTATTCGTATGCGCATGTAGAACATATATGATCCTGAACATACTGTGAGAGGTTACATTATTTAGTAAAAATATGTTAATCCCTTAACACTCACATTCCTTCATTTTAGTTATGTTTTGTGTCCATAAAAGACTTAATATTTCTTGTAAATTGCATGTTCAGTAATTATATTGGAACACTACCTAATGATGTATCGCACAAGTATTAAAGTGTTTTGAAATAAAGTCGGGCCATTTGTCTTCAATAACTGAATAGATTAATTGATGCCAGCTTCTAACAACAATCGGTAAGTGCTGTGTTAAGAGTGTATTTTGGAAACACATTGGCTAAGGCACAATCTAAAATAATATAGAATTTTTGTTTTTATTACATTAATGTGTAAAAATATAATTCCGATATAAAGTTAATTAATATGCATTTAACAAGAACGTAAAAAATTTTATTTTCAGCAATTTTATACGGCCATAAATCTGGAAAGACTTAAAATGTTGGCTATCAATTCAGATATACATTTCAAATGTGTGTATACATATTATATTAGGTCGATTCATCACGAACACTGGGTTTGCAGTCTTGAGTTAAACCAGGAATATACAACATTTATGAGTAGAATTAAATTGATTTTACTAACTATATGAAAGAAAAATTGTGCAAATCACGAGACAAACATGCTGAATGCATACAAGTAAAATGTAAAAACAAGTGAAGAGAGTCGGGCAGGAAATGTGACACCAAACATACACAGTTCCGAGAAGTAAAAAAAAATATTTGTGGCTAAAATAGTGTTTTAAAAAAGAGTGTAGAATGAGTGAATGGCTTCCAGCACGTGAATAGTTCATTGTCGAAACAAAATGGCAAATTTGGCCGAAACGGGATATGAGTAAAACAATATAGTAAAATAATACGTATGTTTCAGTTTTTCTGCAGTTGCATCACACACCCTGCACAACTACGAACCTGTAACTAACCCACAAAAAAAAAAAGATTTTTGAAAAAAATCAACCAAAATGTGTTTGATAAATAAAAAATATGTGCTTGAGCTATCAAATAATTTAATTTCATACAAAAAAAATTGTTGAAAAATTTACATTTGTTGAACAGAAATAATATGTATACATGTTTGTTAGTTAAAGTTAAAGTGTCCTCCAAAGAAAGGTTTATTTGGTGAATGGATTTTTTTTATAAATCACATAAATATACTGCAACCAAACTATTGTGGTTTGGGAAATCTTGGTTTGGATACGCACCATGAAAATAGTATTTAAATTGTTGCGATGAATAATTTCAATTTAGTATGGCACGAGTAATTTAATCAATTTTGCCATTACATGTAATAATAACTACAGTCCAACTTATCTTCCTAAATGTCACGCATTTATAAAGTCCGGTATTTATAATGATCTGCCGCACACGCATATTTGTCCGAATATTTTAAAAGTCTTTAATTTTCAGTCCAAAGGTTTTTTTTTCTGTAACACCTCATATTTTAATCTACATTATCATCTACATCTACATTACACAAAAACTTACGCAATTACTGTCAGTCATAAACACTTTTCTTTTGTTTTACTTAAAAAATATATGTGAGTCAAAGTCAAAGTCATTGAACTCTCTAAATACATCCATATTTCTTGTTATTAATATGTTACATTTAAATACCAGTCGAAATACAATTTGTCTTGAAACAAACCAGGAAGATTATCACATCATCATGCATGCCAGCATAACTGAGCTAGAGGTTAGTAATTTATGCTGGTACAAGGAAAATTTTCCGACCTAATAAATTTGCCGACAAAACTCTACTCTGCATTCATTCTCGATCCTCAGGAGTTTGCCCAATGCCTTGCATACCAGGAATAAGTCTTGTTAAACCAAAACAGGTCCTTGTGTACGTGTCTATTTTCACTATTTAAAAATCCTTCTGAGTAGGTTTAGTGAATCGAGATTCAAATACTATCACAGTTTAAAGGTATGGATGCTTGGATACTAGATTCTTACAAATATAAAACCGCAACTTTTCCGGTCTTAAATTAAGTGCTGTCGCTGTTTAGAAATAGGTAGCAAATCCTCAACCCTCCACACAAATAAAATATCTGCTCGTGCAACCGTTTGGAGCAGTTAGACGCAAAAATGGTGGGTAGTATTTTTTGTAATATTTTTTTAAATTTAGATCATAATTTTACCTAGAACAATACATTTCTGAGAGCATTTGTGACAAAAAATGTTCGTGCCTTTTATTCAGATATAAGAAAATATGCTGAAGGAAAATATAATATCCTAACAGCATACCAAACTCATTGAGTATGATGTTACTTTTGCTCAGGAGAGAGATTGAGATTACAGCGTAAGCATAGGTGTATATATGTAAGGTCCTACTATAATAATATGTATACCGTAGAAACACTAAGTATGGGCAGTATCACCATTTTTAACATAAACTTACAGGTGTTAAAATATTAGCTCTTTCTAAAATAATTCTAAAATAAATAATATTTTCCCATGCCATTCTATATAATTACGCCAAACACTTCTTGTAAGATGCCTAGTTCCGACGGGATTTTTGTTTAAAGAAATAGTAGGCCTACTACATTTTTTTAACCAAATTTAAGTGTTTTAGGTACTAGTGCAACACGTAGCAGTTATTACATTTATATTCGTAAGGTAACAAACACTAAACTTTGGCATTGTATTGTTACCATCAATACATAATCTCTTCCGTGTATCTTTTAACATTTTTTAATTTGTGTAAGTAAAATAATTGTTTTTTTTTATTTTACTACACAGAAATTTTAGAACTATATGTTCAATGTGTTATATATTATCACATGCCATCTTGCATTGGTGTTAGTAGTTTCATTTTGGTAAACACTAATAAATGTTTAATAAAGATGAGTCACGAAAACAGTTTGACTTTGACGACAATTAAATCATATAAAAGTTTTTGGTGTTCATTGAATAGTTCATCTTATTGTAAGTGAGAATCCATGTCGCTCCAAATATTAAATGTTGGTTACGTTTACTACCGCGAAGATTTTACACTCTTTGCTTATCAAACTTATATAAGTCAATTTTAACCAAATTTATTCTGCTTGGAATTACTACACATTCATTTATATAATCGCAAACGAAATGTATGCAGAAGACAGTTTGAAAATTTTTCTGGCACAATATTTTTACGATGATTTATGGATACCACTTTAGTTTGAAAGTTTGAAAGTATTATTACTATCATTTTTTAAAGTTAATTATTTTGTATACATGGTCCTGGTTATATCAAGCTCCAAGCTATCTTTTTTTTTGTAGAGGGGTTCAACCTAATGATTTACTTGTTTTTAATAAGTGTTATATTTGTGGAAGATGCGTCTTGTTTTGTAGATGTACACTGTGACTGTTTTTACTGCAACAAAAATATATTGCTGTTTTAGTTGTACAATGACACGTCAAAACTCAAATTTGTAGAAAACTGGTTTATTCAAGAAATAAAAACCAACCAATTTACATAAATGAAATTATCCATACTGAAGAACAGAGCCAAAAGATACGTCAAGACAAACACGTTGAATATATTCTTCCATTTTTTAAATAACTACTGAACTAAAAAAAAGCACAATTTTCAGCAACTAGAAAAAATAATGTGCTTTTATTACATGTGTCGTATTGGCCCGTAATACTAAATTGCATTGTGAATTATTTAATTTCTCTATATCTGTGGCGTTTCCTTACTAATATTAAACCGTTTTATACTAATTTTGACTTTGGCATACCAATGTAGAAAACATATGAAACCTAGGAAATGTTTATTATTGTAAAATATATTTACAATGTATGTCTGGAATACAAACTATATCTCGTACAAATATGAAAATTAATAAACCCATTAGTATGTAGCATGTACTCGTCCCCCAGGAGTCTTCGCTGGTGTCGAATTTCCACCTTAGACGGGTGGGAACAACATAGCGATAAGAGCCAGTGTCCCACGCTTGACGAGAAGCATATCGCCTCTAATCGCAGCGCGCCTAACTGGCGTCCAATGTTTTCCTTGTAGTCTTTATCCTACGAGACTTAAAGTGGTGGCCACAACATTTTTTTTAAAGTATGATTTTAAGACCAACGCATGCCTCTCGCATCGCACTTTACGAATCCATGTTATATTTTCGGAGTTACAGCAGCATAAAAAAACAGCTTTTAGCCATTTTGAGAGGACCGAACATTGTGTTTCTAACAAGCATGCAGATTTTTTTTATATCGTAGACGCATAGTTTCAAGTGTGTGTTATTTTCCTAGATAAACATTATGTGAATAAGTTAAGCGGTTTCGTGTGAAAAAAAATATGTGTGACACGCTCCAACGCAATCCATGCGCCAGTCGAGGACTCCTCTTAACCCCGCAATAACACTGATCTGTTGGGAAAGACCTTCGCCTGTTGTTGTTCAGGTACATCCTCCTCTTCTCTTTCTCCCAACAAATACACACGCACCCAATTTCCGTCTTCCTCTCTAGCGACTGCCGGCCGTAATCGGCAAGGCTAATTCCCCCAGCGCGTTTTGCATATCACCGCCTCGCCTTCGTCTGGTAACGAACTCTGGGACCCGGTCCTGCAGAGTTCGTTAGTCGAGATGCTGGGTCTTCTCCTACCCCGTCCCTTCCTGGCCCTCAAGGCAGTAGTGCCAAGGGAGGATGGGGGTGGGTCGACCTAGATCTCCCCCGACCCCTCTTACATGCATGCATAATACAGAAGCAAGGAGGTAGAAAAGGAAGGGGTGTTCGCTAGCTGTGGTGGGGGTGAAAGATGCCGAGCTCATTCCAGTATTTCCCAACCCCTAGACTCACACACATGACACCCCTGCGCCGCGCAACACCACCATCCTCCCGTATAGGGTAGTTTCGGACCGCTGTGGTCAAATATCCCAACCCCCGTGCGAGATGCGAGGGTCGTATTTCTCCCATACTTAAGTGCGCGCGGCTGTTGCAACCTTCAGGGGGAGGGGGGCGCTTGTAAACCGCGGTTATTACTCCCGGTGAGCGTGGGTATGTGGCCCCGCAGCCAGGGTTAATCTCGCACTTGCTGTTTGTGATATTCGTTAACCTCGGGTTTCATCAGTGCGAAATAATTACAGTTCCACCGGGGCGATAGTTTGCCCGCCTTTGCTGGCGAAGCAGACACTCAAGTGAGCTGTTAATCTGTACATGCGACATTACATGTGAGTGTTTTTAAGTCTATGTAAGCCCACAAAGAATGAAAAACTATACGCATACCAAAATATACAGAAACCAAGGGAAAGACAGGATAGGTTTTACTTAACATAAACACGATTCCAAAATCAGAATCAATTCGCTGTGTAATGGTTTAACGAAAACAAAAATTAAGTCAAACAGGTAAACATTAGAAATATCTTGATTTTAAAAGACATAGTCTGCTGATAAAAAAGTTTCTATAGACGTTAAAAGTAGCAGTACGCAAAACCAAGTGCAATGTCCATCACTTTGTAACTATTCAATTTTCGTTAGGTTAGGTTAGATTACTTTCTGTTAGTTCAGCGTAGTTGTGTTTACTTTTGGTTTCATGCTTTCCCTTTTACATTAGGTTAGGTAAGGTTCGGTAATCTGACCTTATTTAATCTAACGATAAATGAAGAACTGAATGGTAAAATAACCTAACCTAAGTAATTTGAACTAACCTTACGTAACATGACCTAACAAAATATTGAAAATTTCAAACCCAAGTACATTATTTTTTTTTGCTTACACAGACTTATTCCGTCCGTTACCATCCTTCTCTCAGTAATTAAAAGTTTGACGAGTAGAAATACTAGTACGTTTTTTTCACAGTTGCTGAAGTATTTACATGTGGTTCTACTAACACTAAAAAATAACACTGGAAATTTTTTTATCGTTTCGACATCTTGCACTTGATTCTCAATTAAATGCGCACTGCCGCGTCTCTCAGTTGCGTCAACGTTCGAGATCCCACCCATTGGTTTCGAGAATGAATGAGTCTTGTACATATATTTCCTTAAAATTCTTGATCTGACACACCTACATTTGTGTCAACTCCTGGTATGTCAACACTCTGTTTTGGACCACAAGAGAGTCATCTTAATCACGTAAATTCGTGGACTCGTACGAATACCCGCAGTCACGACTCTTCGCCAAGGATCACACTTTGGTCACCAAGTCAAGAGCGAATTTCCGCTGTGACTGCTTCCTGCTTCGTATACCCTCGTGGTGCTCTGTCCTAGAAACGCCCCCTTTAACACCATTCGTTTCTCTCTGTGTGTGTGGCTGACAATTCTAAACCACGCCATTCCTCCACGTATACTTAATCTTTCTGTTCCAAATAATCGTGGATTAACAGACATTCGAACTTATTTACAAAAATGTAACTCTTTATAGTAACTAACAATAATGTTAATACTCAATTACATCGAAAGAGGGAGGTGATGCTACGCCTCTGTGATGATCTACTTTACAGCGTCTAAGCTTTTTTTCCCACGCCAGATCAAGGTCTCTGGCTAGCTTTCATCCCATGTTTTTAAATTTACCTTCCTTTTTACTTTAAGGGTTAACTGTGAAATTACACAATTCAACACTCCTTTACTAATCCGGCACCTCTCACCAGTACGCAAAAATAAATTATACACAAATGACATGAAGTAAATTGTTATAATTTATTAACACTATAAAAACAATCGTAATCACAATGCAGTTTCAACACATTCTCTACGACTGCTCTAAATCTTACTGTTTTTTACATTGTACCTGATACTGCATAGCTATCAATTGCAATAAAGGCCTGTTATACTTATATGGAAACTTTTATAATTATTAAACTGTGCCCTTTAGAAGGAATAGTTTTGCCGGTATACAACAAATAAATATTCTTAATATTTACCGACAAACAGAATGCTTCCTTCTCTAACGTACTTTACTATCGCTCGTTCATACTGCAACGTTTTATTTTATTTTGCATCATTAATTGGACACATTTTTTTGACGAAACGAGCAGAATGTTTGCCACATGCCATATGATTAACCTTCTCGTGTTCGGGTGATTTCTGTATCTGTAAAGCACTTATTTATATGTTTATGTCAAGATAAATAATACAGTCATACAAATGAGTAGAGCGACTAGTTTACCTCGTGTCAGCACACCAACTGCATGGTTATTGGCAGTGTGTCTTTGTTAGAAACCCCTCTTATTTGACTTCGCCATAGAGAACAAGGTCTTTGTGACACCGTACGTCTGTGATTCGCCAGTAGAACCCAAGAAAAGGGAGAGTGAAAACATTCAATCACTGATAATAAAGCAATTTTTCAATTTTCTCATAAGACAGTGAAAGTAACTTGCGCAAACTTTTATTTTTGCTACAATCTCGTAGCTCTGCAAATCAGCGAATGTTTACTTACACTTGTCAAGTTAATTTGCATAACGTTTACAGTTTACATAATTGGTCAGGTCGCATTCTCTTCTAGGTGTTATCTGTTGCATGTTTGAGAAAAATTATGTGATATTATGTTTAATGTTTGTACATAAAATTATTGGGCTATTGATTTTCCGCTAACAGCCTGTACACAAAACTACGTATTCGCCGGCTCCAACTGTTTGTGAATCTGCTCTTTAAGACCAATATATATTACTTATTTCAGCAGGCTTAGCTTCTCATGACGTGTACTAAAGTTACATCCAACGTATTTCAGTTAAACATAGTAAATTCTTAAAACTTATGTCCTAAACAGAATCTTGACTGTTAGAAGTGTATTACTTGAAACTGACGTTATAGTAACATTGACGGTATTGAAATTAGTTGAGAATGGTTTAATGGAATTAAATAAAATATTTTAAGTGTTTAATATATTTATGTTTATCGTAAAATTATTTGTTGTAAATAGCCGCATCGTGCTGGTATCTTCTTCCGAAGTATTGCGTTCCTCGCAGCAGGTATCATCACGGTGTCTCGAGCAGGACTGAAGGGGGCCGCGGTGGCCGAAGGATCAGACCTCTGACGGGTTCGGTCCCCGTATTTTTCGCATGTGGGAATCGTGTCGGACGGTGCCGTTGGTCGCTGGTTTTCTCGGGGATCTCTCGTTTCACCGCCCTTTCATTCCGGCACCGCTTCGTTCTCACCTCGTCACCCCTCACCAGCGCTGATGACCTCGATATTAAGCGCTGACCAAAAATCACTCACTCACTCGAGCAGGACTGAAAGCTATGGGCACGATGAGGCTTTCAGGAGCCTGAGGGCATCTTACCTGTGATTGGCTGTCCAAGATGCCAATATGAGTAGACGTGGCCATTCACTGAAGCACTCTCCTGGTTTGTAGGAGAGATAGCAAGATATGGAATATACTCTGGATTGTAATTTGGTCCATCATCTCTATTGATGTTGGCAGGATGTTTCAATATTTATTTTGGTTCTAAGGCAACGTCAATAGAGATGACGGTTACAAGCTAAGTAGAACCTGGTAACCACTTTTCAAAAAATCGAGTCACCAACATCTGCCAAATAATAAGCCAGAGTATAATTCATCACTGGCTATCACTCCAACCAATCAGATGAGAGCTTCTGTGATTGGCCGGATAGGGTATCAATCAGGAGTCCCTTCTACTCCTATTCGCCCCCTGGATAGCCAATCATAGGCAAGGCGCCCTCAGGCCACTATATAAGTGTCTCATCCACATGGCGAAATGTCGGTCCAAGATGTCAGCACGACGCGGCTCCAGCCCGGAAAACGTGCAACCTTATGTCATACGATCGTTTAACTTAAAGTTACATTGCCATAGTCGCTTTTGATATCTAGCCATTGTCATGTTGCCGTTTATCATTTAATCATGTTTCTGAAATTTTTTTTGTTCAGATAATAATTTGTTCTCTTTAAATACCGTCTCATACAATTTTTGTCTACAGGTAACATACCTTAGATTCATTCGACAGAAAATGTCTTTTGTGGTATATTTTGAATTAACAATTTTTGGATTACCATTATGTTCAATGTCCGGTAGAATTTTTTTAAAATGTACCTTAATAATCGATCAAAAGATCGAAAGTAGGTTTCGTTTACAACCTGGTCATATATCGATGCATGTATTATTCACTGGAGTGAAAACCTGGGTGGACGGATTTTCCACTTTCGAGGACATTAAATCTGAGAGTTAAGGGCGTGCAGTCTTCTAGCTCATAACTCGTCTCATTGAGACATTCAGGTGTGAACCTATAATTTTGTGATGTGATATTTGAAATAAAAGAATTTTTTACACGGTTATATCTTATAAAATATTCTGAACCAAAATCAGCATGCCTAAAATCTACCGCGAATTAACGAATTTGTGCAATTTTATCGCGCAAGAAAATAAAGTTTTCAGATTAGTGAAGGACATAAAGAGGATATACATGTGTGTAACGTTTTTTCAGTGTAATTCCTAGGCATACTTCCTTTAAATACGTTAAGTAATTTTAGAATAAATTTGTATTGGCCGGAACACTGTACTCCCTTTAATATGTATTACTATTGACTACAGTAAACAAAAAAATTAAAATTTTTTTTATTGGATAACACGTACGCTGAAACAAACATTTATAACAATAAACAATGTAAATAAACAAAGAAAAATCTTTACAGTGCATAACAGTAGTTGATGTAAAAGTATTCGAATGAATTTATTATACGGTAGAACTATTCGATTGGGTTAACAACAATTAATAAAATTATATTAATTTTTCATTTATCATGTATGAATAGAATTCTGTATAATTAATATCTGAATATTGATACGTTCCACATTCTTGACGTACTGCTCAGAGGAAGAGTTATATAACATTTGCAGGCCAAATGAATCAATTTATCTTCAGAGGTATCGTCGTCACCACGAATCTAGCAGCTTGGGCAGATGGCAGACTTAAATATATTTTGTACCGATATTTTGACAGCATCTCGAAACGCCTTTCCCGAACTACGTTTTGCAACGGACGTCTTCTTTTCCGTCTCGTACAACGTTTCCACTTATTTGAATCTCAATCAAGCGACGTCATTAGCAGACACTTCCCCGGAGTTGAGCGGATGTAAACAAAAAGTGGGCGGGCCGATATGTAAAAGCTCGCGTTAACTCTTGGAGCGCGCCAGACAAAGTTTTATTGCGCAGGGGTTTGTTCGCTGCTGCCAGGCAGGGGAAGAGGTTGAAGGCGCTAAAACTTGCAAGAGTTGACGGCACAACTCAGTCGGAAAGCAGTGGAAAGGAAGAAGGCGATGGAAGGGTAATCGGCAAGATGTGAAAATTACCGAGAGAGCGCGCGTCAAGTTATTAACTAGCATCGCAGTGTTGCGTTTTTCCCGACTCATAGTCAACGTTCGTAAATTACATCGTTTGAAGCTGCCTTCATCATCCGGGAAACATTATAATCGCGCTGCTCTTTCTCAAACTTCTCTGTATATATTTATACTGATATTCCAGTTTCACATTTTGTAAGCAAACAATTTTTGATTAAATGCTAGAACCAGGATTTTATGGCGGAAAGAGGTTTGTATCACTTGGTATCAATGTTTTATGTGCACACCTGCAGCAATGTTTCGTATTAAGGGAGCGGCTACATCCCTTTTTATCACCATTTTTTTTTTATTATTGTGTACCATATATTGTTTTTTCTTATTTTAGACACAAAATGTGACTAAATTTTGCTCTTATGAAAATTTTTTATCTCTCATGGTTTTCGCGCAATTGCTTGTTCAATTCAAAATTTGCATATTTACGTATTAAGAACTACCATTACGCTAAAACCATCAAACATACCGAACTGAAAAAAAATACATTGGATAAAGACGTTGCAGGCTACAATTTCACGTACATAAACACCAAAAAATTTAAACTTTGTATTAAAATTAATAGTCTGAAATTTAAAAAAAAAAGTTGACAAATTCAATTACCTTTTATAAACACAAAAATATTTCATTTTGGGGTTAACACAGCTGAATTAAAAGCCTATATAATTGTTACTTACGGTGAATTATTTCACTTTTCAGCTTCGCTTCTACAGATTTCACGACAACATTCTAATTATTCCTAAACGAGAGCAGAAATAAAAAAAAATGTTTCACAGTTTTGTTAAAAATTGTTTCTACCATGTAGTGTAGTTTCCTAGGTAATAAATATATGTATTTGGCTAATTGGTTCATTAATAAGAATTTTCCTTGCCTGCATAATTAGCTGAAACCACTGTGTATTTCGTATAGAAAAAAATACGTAACATAGTGTACACTATTTTCAACAAATTTGTGCAACAGTTTTTTGACATTTTCTTTCGTTTAGAATTTAAAACTTACTTATTGTACAAGCAGTATAAATGTTGGATCATGGTCTGAAGGGCTTGGGCACGAGTTTCTCGGCTTTCGAGGTAATTATTATTTTTTTTAAATACATACGAGAGTCAACATCGTAAAATTGCTTCGTAACTTTTTCGCAAATTGTTTTTACTGTGCAATGTAACTTTTCGTGACAAACTGTATGATGAGTATGGCTAACTTTTCTATTGAAAAGAAATTTCGTTATTTAACTAATAAGCAACTATTTTGCACTCTTCTGACTCGCCAAAATTAGAGTTTGCAGTTTAAATAAGTCATAACAAAGCTACGAAGCGATTTTACGATATCGGCTCCCATTTATGTTTTAAAAAATTGTTGTCGTTAATTGCGAATAAACTCGGGATGTTTTAACTATCACTTGTCTTGGGACTCATTTTGCTACTTTCGGACGTGTTGTCATAATGAACTTACTCTGATTGATGCAGTCAAATTATGGAGGTATCTGAACAAAGACATGCTGCCAATAACCTTGTAACAAGGCTGCAGATGTGCAAAAATTTTTCGCAACAATTTCGTGGCTCTATTAAAAGCATTTGGAGAGTGTACGTCTAGGGAAGGCAGCACACTCCACTGGCTAACGTTGGCGGATGGCATGTAAAAGTCTTTATATAAAGAATGTATGGAATGTGATTTGCGATGGAAAAGGAAGAGCACCGAGAAAACCCGTTTGCGAAAGTCAACGTCCATCACTTTTCCTGCATGTTGAAAATGGTGCTCTACCCCGCCAACAATCAAACTCGAACCATCAATCTATGGAGTCGAGGGAATTGACCAACTACATACACCACGACTAACCTGTCAATAAATATATCCCATTTTTACAAGTCTAATAATATAGTATGGTACATGTACCCAGGATGACAAAACAAAACCAAAAACACGGGCTAGTTAATTATCATACAATTAAATGTTTTTGCACTAATAATGTATTTGACAATTTACACAATTATTTCTGTGGTTATATTACTGAAAATAATATCTTAAGTAAGATTGAAAGGAAAGAGTTTTTAAAATGACTGTACCACAAAAAATACACCATTACGAGTAAATATCACAACAATAAGCATATTTTACGGACAATAAAATATGTTTTGTTTGTAATTTTGTGTGTTATTATTATAACTATTACTAACAGACCACGTTTTATTATCTGAGATAATGTTATACGCACTACTGCAATACACGCTGGTTTCTAGTCAAACTGAGTTGGTAAAGGTCGGGTATTTCCGTGCAGGTGCGCCACTTATTTGAATTTGCCAATGAGAACTAGTTACTAAGACACCACATGCATGTTATTTGCGCGCGGAACTCTAAGATGCTGAGGGTTAAAAAGACAATTCAATCAGTGATCACAAAGCAGAGTTGCAAAGTAAGGAAGCGGAAACATTTGGTGTAAAAATCGTTTCGTGGAAATCAGGGTTTCCTTTGTAAAACTGTTGAGATCTAAATTGTTAAGTTCCCCGTTTAACTCAATATTAAATCTAAGGACACATTTGTGTTTCAAGGATACAATATATACCTTTCACTCGCCGGGTAGTATGTCAAGTAGCCAGAGTAATCAGTTAATACAGATCAATTATTTAAATTGCTCTTTTGCTTGCAAGTACCAACTTGCCTTTATTAGGCCCGAAAGTCTTTGCCTCACTTAATTATTTATGTCCTTTTGGTAATTATAAAAGAGCCCTTGAACTTCTTCATAAAACTAATCAGAAACTTTTTTTTTCGTCTCGAATGTTGGCTGCTGAATGAAGCTCATTTCTGGTGGAGATAGAGACAAAATTAAAACTTTCCTTTGAGCTAGAAAATTAAATTGGCAGTTGTCAACAAAATTTTAGTTACTAATTGCCCCACCCGTGTTAGCAAAACACAGCTTATTACGAAAATGAAAATGCGGCTAATGTTTATTTATTATAAGTTAACACAAATTCAGTCCCGCAAATAAATTTTTAATGGCGGTAGTTTCTTTGATCAAGAACCATTCCATGTAACGTTGCAGGAAGTTAATTCATTTTAATGAGGAAAAATTAGCTCTGGTGGTCTACACAGTATAAAAAGCTACCGAAATATTTTGGGAAATAATTTTAGTACACTCTTAAATACGGCAGCATTTACAAATAGTATTATCCTAAAATTGTGAGTTGATAAGTGCATACCTTGGTGATTTTGAACTAAACGCAAATGTTCGAACACAAAACAATCGAGGCTACTCATACCTGGTCTGCACTCAAACTGACTGCTCATTATAGCAGCCTATCACAAACAAACTGTCGAAACTTCAAAATTTGTATTACTTTAAAAGTTCAGATTCTGGGGATCTGAACTCGCACAATTATCTTATCCCTTGTACATAGTAATTTGTGTTTCTACTTTTACAACCAAAATCTTTGGAAAGCCAGCCGCCAAAAAGTTCCTTGTAAAACTACAATTGTTGACCTTGTAATGAAATACATAGTACATGTGTGTAAAATTACAAGTTAAAGCTCAGTATATGTAACCGCAATAAAAAAAAAATACATTTTAAAAACCGGTTTTACTTCAGTTATGACACTAAACTTACTTACGAAATAACTTTTGAATATATATTTCACATGAAGTAATTTTTAAAAATAACTGGCGGGTGCACTTATGTTCGAACCCTAATCCCAACGCACATATACTACGTATGTAGCCCATCCGCAGAATGGTATTTTATATTTATATCCTTTCAAAGTACATATCAGTGACACACATTATTCTTTTATTTGAAGCATTCAATCAATATTAAAGTTCACTTCACTCCAGAAACTTGCTTTCCATAGGATGTGATTTTCTATAACTATGAATTTTCTTGCGAACCTGTAACGTTTGAAACAAATAATTTTACAAGGATATTATTTGGCGTTACAAAAAAATTGTAAAATTACAAAAACTCCTTCTATAATTTAACAAAAAAATCTTTGTACTTTGACAAGGATTTGTAAATTTACAAACAACATATCTGTAAATTTTACAAATTTTAGAGTGTACTTAAGATGTTAAAAGTTTCTAATTAATACAATATAAGGAGTAAAAGTTTTAAACTCTTCCAAATGTCATCACGGCATGCATGCATGAGGGTTTATAACACTTATTTGATGTTGAAAGACCTGAAGAATACAAAATGTTCTACAGCTACATTACAAAGTCTTCTCTTGTAAGTTAACAAGCAAAAACTTTTACAAGAGAAGCCTTTATACTCGTGTTAAAATGCAAAGGATATTATTGCACGGAGTACAAAATTTCTTTACAGTGTAAGAAAAGAGACAAAAAATTGGTGATATTCATCTTGTATTATGTGACTAAAATATTTTTTCATTAGGTTACAAGTTTTTGACTGTATAAGTACAACAAACATTTTAAATGGAATAAAGTGTCACCGTTTAGTACGGATTATTTCTTTCTATAAACATCATGTAGAAACTAAACCTGTTTTATGACATTAATTATTACACTTAGATATATTTTTACGGTATTCTTATAGATCCGACACTTGTATCATTCGATTCAGTCATTTGAGAAACAAAGTAAATAAATATTCTACCAAAATTAGTTATGGGAGTTATAATTTTGTACATAGGTAATCATTGAAGTATGGTGAATGTAATATTAATTCAGTACCTTGCTTCGCTGGTAAATGACGCTTATTGTGGTTTTACAATACAAGTATTCACGTGTGTACAAAATTATAACAGCCACATGTTGTTTCCCTAATCACTGATTAATTTGTTTAACGACGTCTAGTATAAAGTATGACTGCAGTTATAATAATTGTGATAAAATAATTTCAACCGTCCAGTGCTTTAATGTCGGTACCGTATAAAAAAGCCCGTAGGATTCTTCCTTTGTTATTTTTTGTGGGATTTTTTGCAATGCTGGAACAATTGCGTATGACCCAAAAAAACTTTTATGCTCATAGTACGAACCCGTTGCGAGAATCGTTCAAAGGTTGGAAGATATTAACTATTTAACAGAACATTTTGTTACTTAAAATGAAAACATTGCATAGGCGGTTTAGTTTAAAGTGAGCACTGGAAATGACCCTGCTAAAGTTCTATTTTCAGCGAATTTGTGTATTTCCACTCGTAACGGCTACCGATGGCAAATGTCTAACCTCTCTCAACACGTCACTTGATAATTGCGCGTGTAAGATAAACTGTGAATTCAGTAGCAATCTGTGCAGTATGATAAAAAAAACTGTTTATTAATTATATAAAACACGAATATGTCGATTTACGTTAAATTTGATTCAGGTTTTTGTATTTAATTACGAATATTCACGGAACTATTGTGCGTAATTTCGCTTCCAACAATACAAGCAGTAGGGCAACTATAGTTTATGTGGAATGATATGCAGTAACGAATATTATGACTTTTCAAAGGTTAAATTTTGAGGAATCACTTTATCCCGAACAACATATAATAGGATACGTCATCATGGTATCAACAGCGACAGTGATTTATCACGAGATGTGTTAACTGTTTGCAAGGCTTCAGTAAAACATGTCCGTTTCAGACATTTTTCTTTCGTAATTGTCGTTTGAAAATCTGGCTAGACCGATAATAACTCTGGTGTGATGCTACTGAATATGATTAGTTCTTATCTAAACATATACTTAACCACACTTCAATCCATCAACTGGCAGTACGTTTAATTCTTTTGCAAAATACGGTAAACGAATAAATGCCAGCGACGTTCCACAACCCGAAAATATCGGCAATCAAACTAAACTGTTGTCCTGGTTTTTAAGAACTATGGTAACTACAACATTCTTCTCTTTCAGTGAATGTGGCACAAATAATGTCATAGTTTGCAAAACATTTAAACGAAACCTCATGCCGTAACATGCAAACGTGAAAAAAATTTTATGACGCAGTAACTATTCTCAACAAACCTGCAAGCGCCGTTTTTTTTTCCTTTCGAAAATGTAACGATCGCGTAGGACTTCTATAACATAAATTATAGCTTTGTTTAAATATAAAAATAATCTAAGCAGTAAAAAATCTCAATTAAAACATTTTATGACTAAGCATATAATAATTTTTCAAACACATTATTTAATTCCAGCTAACGTGTTTCATGAAGACAACTGTCGTAAAGCAATAACCTTTGATTCCAAACACTTGGTTCGCTCAATTTTTTTGACTGTAATTTATACTACCATTTATATTGAAGTCATAGTTAATAATATAGTAAAATTTTATAATTATGTTCTTTTCGTTTCCATGGAAAGCAAAAATATTTAGACGAAAATCACAACTGTGACATAACAAAATGCACATGTTACAGATAAAATATTTAAATGTCTATGGTCAAAGATTCATAAAAAATATTGTAAATATTTCATTTATCCACGGTCACAGACATCTCGCGCTAGTTAAAGTTCACTTACCAAATGTTTATTTCTATATGTAACTTCTCTGTGTTTTTCTCACTGTTCGATGGAACTTACGCATTTTTTAGGTTTAAGTGATTTTTACTGAGGACAGCAATATGATCCGATCCTGGGAATCGATAGGTAGTGGTTGACTAGGAGAAGTTTGTTGCCAGAGCGGAGGTTTTTGTTCGTAGAACAACAACAGTTGGTAGCTGTTTTTGAACAGATGGACTGACATTTTTGCAACAAGGGAGAACGTTTCTCTCAACATCGAG
>PNEQ01082005.1:25856-46643 GCA_003012365.1 Medauroidea extradentata | reverse complement strand
AGTGTTGCTTAATATTCAAGATTCCTGTTAGCTTAATTCAATGATAAAAAAATTGAAGTATGTGCTTGATCACCCTAACTGACCCTACATGTGTGGAAATAGCACAGTAAAGTAGTATGTATGGCTACAATGTATCATCCTACCCACAACTGTCTGCAAGGAAAATGTTTCAGTACAAATTCTACGAGACGAATATGTGCGTGGGTGTATAAATAAATAAATATAATTATATAAGCTATAGGTAGGTATGTTGGGTTATGTTTATTTTATTTGAGGGAAGAGATGAACTTAGTTTTTGTCATTCGTGAAAGGTTTTTTGCATTTGTCATCTGAAGCTGTATCCAATCCAACATAACATTTTAATATTTTAAGGCACGAGTTGAGTATTTTACTTGTACAGAAACCAACACAAGCATTGTTCTAAAAACGTAACATAAGTAAAACTAATCCTATGTTAATGTATACGACAATGCTGTGCACACAAAAGAAAAACATTTCAGAGACTTTAACCTTATATGTACATAAGCATGATATGCGTGAACAAACTATTTCGACAAATATATCACAACCGTGACAAATTCAAACGTATTATTAATAGAAGCAACCACTGACCGGGAAAACAAGGCATACATTTACTATTTATCTCACACGAACCATTCCTAACCACAATTTTGCAACATGTGCCTCGACAGCAATAAATACGATAGCATCACTGAACTTAATCTATCTGCCACTTAATATCCTACACAATATATCTTTTCAATATCGCTTATTCAAGTAACACTCCCTCGACTCGTGCCTTAAACCCATCAAATAATCATTTTTAAATATGAATAATAATAGGCTATGTTCGTCCATTCCTCTCTTCGCTCGCACGGCTCGCACAAGCAAGAAACAATAACAAATGCCTATCGAAAGTGTTCCCTTACAACGCCTGAAAAATTAATATTACCAAATCCTGGTTACTTTCAATACCAACACACACAGTATAGAACTAGGCTTACCGATAGGCTGTCGGCTACGTAACTGCCAGCTAAATATTGTTGGTAAAACACTTTTGAAGATTTGACCGGAGGTTTGCTTAACTGGAAGCTATCAAGCTGGAAGATTTAGCCGGAGGTGGTAAAACCGGGCCTTAGTGGTTTAAAAGTAAATCTACTACCCGTATGGCTGGCTTGGAAAAGTTTTATTAGTTTACACATGGCCTTAAGCATAAGTATGACCAAATATATCACAGAAACATCTCTTTATCAGACTTGACAACATAACTCTGGATTGTTCACAGGCGTCTACGTATAACCTGGCTATCAAGCAAACTCAGTCACGTTGCTGAGCAAACATTTCTCCAGCAGGTCACTGTACTGAATGTTCACAGAAGTATGCTGAAAATTAGCGAGATGAGCACTTGTAAAAAAATATTGAAGTAAAGTTTAGTAATGAAATATTTTGGCTGGCGCATGTCTTAAGGGATAAATTTGCGATTGAAAAGTGACATTGAAACAGAACATTTGCTAACATAATTGAAAGTAAGAAAAAATAAATAAATAATTTTCAGGTGCGGTTTAATGATAACAAGATCAGCAATTTGTGAAAATAAAAACGTTTTCGAATGCCTTTTACCTTCAGTAGACAATGGGGCTTGTCAAGCATTGAGACATAGAATGTTTTACCATAGCATTTTTTTTTTGTTATTTAATGACACAGTTTGTAGCAGAAGGCTCCAATGAACAAGAAAAGGTCGCTATGAGACGACACCCTCGAATGAACTGTTATCGATCAAATGGACGTAGAGAATGTGGAGTCTTACAGATAGGCAACACGCAATACACAGAAGGTTAGCGCAACCACATTATCTAATGAAGGGAAAGGTATTCAAACAATTTTTTACAGATTGCAGAACTTATTATTAAACCAGACCCGTAATGCCATTATTTATTTCTTCTTAGTTTGACTGTTCTAACAAATGTTGGTTTTCAAAGTCAACTTTCAATCGCGAATGTCTCCCTTGTAACAAACCTGCATGAACAGCCTGTATAATAGACACGCGTGGATGTGCAGATGTCTATGGTACCGCTGCTGCTGCGCGACTGGTGGGACGACATGGACCGGCCATCTCGCCTCTGGGACCAGAACTTCGGCCTGGGCCTGCGCAGCGACGACCTACTGGCTCCCATCACGCCGCTCATCAAGCCACGTGGTTACCTGCGACCCTGGGGGCTGCTGGGTCGACAGAACAGCGGCCACTCTACCATCGCCGCCGACAAGGACAAGTTCCAGGTACTGCGCTACACACTATTAGAAACTTAACTTTTAAGAGGGCGCGGTAGAAAAATAAGCACTGAATTCATCAATTGGGGACGCTTTTTGAAAGTCAATGTAGAAAAACTGCAAAACAGCAATCCTTGATAATTATATTTGCCAACTTTATGAGCGAACATTTACCCAGAATGAAGCATTTGTTAAGCTCGATCTCTTGCGCCGCAATTAAATGTTCGAGATTTCGGTGTCAGATATTGTTCTTCAGATATACGTTAATCGCGAAACATTTTTACTCAGAAAATTGGTAAAAATTACTGTCTAGGATGGCTTCGAGAAACCTACAATTCTGAACGCTCTCAGCGTTGAATTATATAGCATGCACTCTTAAGAGTTAGTGGGGCCGCGGTGGCCGAATGGTCAGACCATTCACCTCCCACCAAGGCGATCCGGTTTCAATTCCCGGCGGGGTCTGGCCCCGGGTTTTCGCATGTGGGAATCGTGCCGGACGATATCATTGGCCGGCGGGGTTTTTTTTTACGGGGATCTCCCGTTTCCCCCGCCCCCTTCATTCCATAACTGCTTCATACTCGCCTCATATCACCCATCATCAGCACTGAAGACCTCGATGTTAAGCGCTGACCAAATCTCTCTCACTCACTTAAGAGTTAGTGCACCTGGTGTGTGAGCCTTGCTGTAGCGTGGTATGAAAGTACTTTTCCTTGCATAACTATTAAAAATGTTCCCAATGCGTTTATCTGCTACAAACTGTGTCTCTATGGTTTTAGAATTGCTGTCCGTCTGTTAAAACATGATTTCCAAGACCTTCGAAAGTGCTAAAAATTACTTCACGTTGCTGTAGCTGAAAAAATATCAAACCATAATCGTAAAACAAAATCACAGAAATTTGTATTGGACTTGACCACGTACTACTTTCCATAATTAAAATAACAGGGTCATCTCTTGAAGTCCCATTGAAAAATACATTTTGCGAAAACACTGCACGCTAGTTTAGTCCTTCACGCCTAGAAGTGTTGAGGTGTTTAACGGACGTGTTATATTCGACTTATCGCCTTCCCCTGCCTCAAACGAAAAAAAAAAAAAAAAAAAGAAGAAGAGGAAGTGTCAACTAACTCTTAAGAGCGCCGCCTACCAAGCTCTTCAAATGCGTTGTAGTGTACAGGAAAATACGTTCCTTTACAAATCTATTCCTCATGCGAACATTGTTCCAACGTACGAAAAGAAAACACACTTCGGACCAGGGCGAAATGTTATGACACTGATTATTAAAAACACTGTTTCGAAGCCCTCCAACATTGCTAAAAACTGCCTTTTCAGACTGCCGTATTTCTAAATGTACTAAACTTGTGTGCGTGTGAAACTCGGGCAGAAACGTGCATTGAAAATTACACGTTCAGCCCTTGAAGTCCCATAATAAAAATGCATAGTCGCGAATCTTGCACGCTAGTGCTACGCTTGGCTCGTTGTGGTGATGTAGTGTTTGATGCGCACCTTAAGGTCGCATTTGAGTCACTAACGTGCAGATAGGCGGTGCCCTTAATCTTAGATCAATAAATAAGAAAGTTACGTACAACTCAATATTAAATGAAAATCACCTTAATTTCGTCGAAGGCGTCGGAAGTTGGCAGCACAAACCTCTACGAAAAATCGAACATCATAAAATTGGATTGAATACAGTTTGATTTTTACTCGTTGGTAGCTGTGTGTTATCTTCATAATGTAATTTTTGTTACTGCATGTAACTTTTGATAATACTAATGAATGGGTTAATACAGTTAATAAATACGATGCGTTTTTATTTCGTAAATTATTTATTTTTCTATGCATAAACTGTTACATTGGATGTCCTCAACTTTAGCAATGTTCATTAAGGGGTTTCAAGGGTCTTGACTATTCATAAATCGGAAAATACGTAGGAAATTTTAGGTCTTACGTGTACGTAATTACTCTTGTGTATCGCGTTGTGCCTACCTGTAAGGCTCCGTGCTTTCTACGTATATACCATTTTCTCGAGAACGGTTGACTTGAGAGTGTTGCAATAAGACAACCTATTTTATTAATTGGGTTCATGCTACAAACTATTTCATTTAACAGCCAAGCTGTGCACTAACAAAAATTAATATTGTGTAAAAAATGTCTTGACCAATCCTTTTGTGAAGGTGATGAGTATTCTAACAATTTTTTTTTTCACAGACTGGTGATATTATTATTAAATAGCACCCCGAAATTCATTGTTTTGTGTCCTTACGTTTGGTTATTTGAACAATTTTTGGTTCTCAGTTTCTATTTTCAATTTCGAATTTCTTCCTTAAAAATGTATATTTTTTAGGGTGACATCCGGTTGCACAACACTGTGCGCATTATCAACAATCCGTCCTAAGTTGTCATATAATATATCTTACTATACTGTTAATCGGCAGCTCTCTAGAACATGCTGCGACGTGTTCCACTAGCGCCCGTAGCATCGTCGAGAGATGTTCCATGTTGAAAATAACATATTTCTTTGAATAGAAATATATTGAGTCTATAGGCTGTTAACAGAAGTCACGATGCTAGGGCGGGTAGGATAAAATTTCAGCTTGAAAACGTGCAAACAGTAACACGAGTAATGTTTTAAAGCGTCGAATAAGTCACGAAAGCGACTTCTCGATCTACTACTGGCTACCCTACAGGCCCATGGGAGCGAAAAAATAAACAATAGATTTAACTGTTATATGTTACGAGTTTGGCAACGATGAAAACAACAGGCAGTGAATATTATACTCAAACATGGTTGCAGCGGTGTATCGCTTTTCAGGTGCTGAATTCTTAGTAATAGTGCGAAATTAAATCAGAGTTGTAAACAGAAAACGGTAACACGTAATCGCAAAGTAATGCGATACATCGACGACGAAACAGTGCTTTGCCAGGAGTAAAGACGTGTAGGTAAACTGCGAAAATTAAGTGCGCCGACATGGCTCATAGTTTCATATTGCCATGTACGCCACCCCTGTCTAAAGAAGGAAACATTGCAGTCAATTGGAGCAAGTTTAAGAGACGATTAATACCACGACTATTCGCTCACAACAGGGACAGACAAAACTAGAAGACGCAATACAGGTAGCCACGTTTCACACGATTTTAGGAGTCAAAGGAGTTACAACTTATCCAAGTCTTAACCTCAAATGAAATCAAACACAGGGAAAAATATATAGTAACATAACTGGGCAAAGTGTTTAAACCAAAGTCAGTAATTTATGAGCGCTTTACATTCGGGTCTACAATCCAAACAGTTTGAATCAGTATCTGAATATTTGGAGAAACTAAAAACTTGGGCGGCAACATGCAAGTTTGGGGGATTACTGGACGCAAACATAATATATCGGTTTGTGTTTGGAATGCAGAGCAATAACCTCCGAAAAAGTTGTCTGACAAAACTTAACTTTGGAAACAGTAGTCAACATCACTCGTGCTCATGAACGTAACCGAAAAACAAATACAGTATATGACAGAAGTCAAGAGATTAAATTATTCAGAATGTGTGACACATGCAGTTCGCAGATCGAGGCACATGCCGTCTAAAGAGCTGCCCCATAGTAAGACAAGAACTTTTCAATAAAGTAGACAGTAACAACGAAAGGAAATCATTTTTAATGTTGTATGTTTTGTGAAAAATCTCACCAACGTGGTAAGCAGTTCTGCCCTGCAGCAGGTAAGGAATGCTACCACTGCAAGAAACTCTCATAATTCCACAGGGTGTTGTACAAGAGAAACTGAGGACACAAATAAACAGTGTATACATTTCCTACAGGATCAGAGTAATACTGAACGGTATGATGAAGATGCAACCATGTACACTATAAAAAAGATAGGTCTAAGTTGTGTTGTGAACCTGCTGAATACAAAGACAGAGAGGGAACAGACAAAAATTGTATATGACACTTAATTTTACCAAAGCAGTAGTCTGCCAAATAAACAGCGGTTCCACATGCAGTGCCATGATCGTTTGAGACCTCTAGAGTATTATACGTAAAGCAGACCCTACGCTAGCCAATTTTAACACAGTGCTTAAGTGTTACTTAATCACTCAGATTGTTCCATTAGGTCAGAAGACACTGCAGTGTACTTACGGAGGGCCGAAACATCACCTCAACTTCTAGATAGTAGATGTGTACATCAGTCATAGGAGCAACTAAAGTCATACAGCTACAGTTAATACAGGTGAAGGTCAGGCTGTTAGTCGAAGGATATGTAAACAGGTTGACTGAACAGAAAACCCAACTGATACGAGGGAAAATTACAGAACATGACATCAGACGAGAGTTCAGGGATACATTTGAAGGTCTGAGGCAAATACCAGGGGAAGTACAATTGGATGTAAGAAATTATTCCAAACCACAGTAAGATCAATCTAGTCGTGTGCCTATATCACTCAAGAAAGAATTAAAGACATTGTTTCAACAGCTTGAACAACAGCAGGTCATAGTTCAAGAAATGGAGACAACGAACTGGGTCAGCATCATGGTAATTGTCAAAGGAACAACCCGAAGGGACAAGCTAAACTTCTCATTTGTTTGGATCCGTAAAATCTTAATGAGGAGATTAGGCGAAGACACTATCCAGTACCAGTGCTGGATCAGATTTTACCTGAACTCGCATAGGCCAAAGTTTTTAGTCTGTTGAACACCAAGAATGGGTACTGGCAGACTAAACACGCAGAATATAGCAGCAAGCTCACCACATTCAACACATATTTGGACGGTACATATGATTACAGTTACCATTTTGTATATGCAGAGTTCCAGAGATTTTCCAAAGGAAGTTGTAGTTGGCATTGGGTAATCTACCAGGAGTGGAAATAGTTGCAGGTATCTTGGTGTATGAACAAGGGGAAGCAGAAGTAAAAGCACTTACAAATCATGACGAGAATTTGATGCGGTTGTTCTAGCGAGCCACATACAAAAATGCGAAATTCAACCCTATCAATCTATGTCTGGGGAATACCGAAGTGAAATACATTGGATACAAAGTTACAAGCAAGGGACTGAAGCCAGAACTGGAGAAGGTACAAGCCGTTCAAGAAATGCTAGCCCCGATAGATCAACAGAAGGTACGTGTTAGGATTTGTCAACTGAGTTTTACCACACCTATCAACAGTATGTGAACCTATCAGAAAGTTGATACACCAAGATGTTCTTTGTCACTGGGGACACAGTCAAGACCAAGCTCTGGCGAAAATAATAGAAGTTAGCAACATAAGCACTAGTTCTACAGTATTATGATGTTGAAGTGCCTGTAGTGATAAAGCGTGCAGCAAGTCAGTATGAGTTGGGGGCAGTTTTGCTTCAGCATGGAAAACCAGTTGCATATGAATCAAGGAGCCTTACAAAAACAGAACGAAACTATGCTCAGATAGTCAAGGAGGCACTGGCCATATATTTTTATGCAAGATGTTTCATTCGGCGTACATTGGGAGCAGACCAGACACAATAGTTATACATACTTATCACTAAACATTAGAAACAATCTTCAGGAAACTAATTGAAGAAGTACCTCCGAAATTTCAAAGCATATGCTTAGCTCTGCAAAGTTACACATTAGAAATTACCATACAAGCAAATCAAAGACCAAGTTACAACTGGTTATTTAAGTAGGGCACCACTGGCACATACAGATTCCGACTCATACTTACAAATGCATCAATACATACTTAGTTTAGAAAGCATACAATGTGTAACAAGCATGATGCCAAAAACACTCGAAGACATAACGGAGGCAACAGGACGAAATGTAACACTGCAGGAAGTAATAACATTAATACTAATGGAATGGCTAAATGAAAAGAGTAACCTTTCTCCACTGCAGTTTTCTCACTGTAAGGATGAGCTGAGCTACCAGAAAGTAATAGTATACAGAGAAATGTATTTAGTCGTACTAACAGAGAAAAGGAAGGATATGGCACACAAACTACATGCTAGCCATGTGGGAGTAGAGGCCACAAAAAATTATGGGCATGGGAAATTGTAGATATTGGCCCAGCTTGAAGCTGGATATCAAACAACACATTAAGACCTGCATGGCACGTCTGACATACCAACCAAGCCAACAGCCACTTCCCCTCAAGGAACACTCGACTCTAATAAGACCATGGCAAAATGTTGTGATGGATCTGTTTGATTTAGATAGAAATCAATATTTTACTGTAGTGGACTACTAATCTGATTTCGGGGAACTGGATGAGACCTTTAAAATAATCTAGAAACAACCCATTTCAGCCGATAATAGCATCCCAATAGCGGTAATAAAATAACATGGTCCAACTTATTCTAGCAAGGAATTCATAAATTTTGCAACCACTTTGCTATTTAGCCACATATCATCAGCTCCATTTCACCCACAAGGCAATGCCAAGGCAGAAGCCATAGTGAAGATAGCCAAAACAATGCTGAATAAAAGCATGTTAGCGAAGACAGATCTACCTATGACAATCTTGGAGTTGCGCAATACACCGTCACAAGAGATAGAAACGAGCCCAGCGCAACGATGAATGACCAAGCTTCTAAGAACACCCATGGATGGCAGACAGCTCAAACATAAAATACCAGTGGCAGTACCAACCAAGCTTGATCAAATAAAGGCTGCACACAAGAAAGTGTATGACAAAAAAACTGATACTCTTCCAAGCTTAGACCCAGGATAAACAGATCTGATGCAGGTTATTGGGAGAGTAGGAAGGATGTAGACACCAGGTGTTGAAATATCATAATTATTAGACGCATCCTTTAGGGTGGAAATTGATAACAAGACTTACAGAAGACATTGCATAATGATTGTACCAGCAACACTAGTTCTCTCATGGACACTAGGAGTCAACATGACACAAGTAACAACATCAAAGTATGAAGGATCGTTACGAGCAACTACAGAGCAGCAATAACCATCCCTCCGAGCCAGCAGGGGCAGCTAGACACCAAAGTCAAAACATAAAAATACAGAGGCAGAGGATGGATCAGTATCTCCGGAGGCTGGGACTTGCAACAAGAGTTATTTCCACAGCGGGACAACAAAAGGGGTTGGTTCCACCAGCGTTCTCGTGTGCTTCGCAATAGAGACACGATGAGGAAACCAAAACGATGGGAAGATTAAACACACAAAAAATAGGGAGATGTTTGCGGTTAGAGGTTGGCGGTAGTGAGATTATCAGACACTGTGTAATATACTTAATAACAAAACTACAACGAAGTGAAAGTGTCCTAATTATCGGAGAAAGAAGTATGAAAGGGATATTGTATGTAACATAAACAAAATAAATAATACAATGTGCTGCGGACGTCGCTTTAGGTGAAATGTTAACAAATATATAAAAACAGCGTATTTTTGGATTCTCACCATCTTATGAATTGCTTGCAGGCATTTAGACATAATCTGGTGGTCGACAAAATCTGATCACGTGACTGATAACACACGTTACATCCTCCAGTTCGTGACGTGTAACACCCTTATGATATTTTTACTACGATACTAAGAGTCCATCATGAAGTTAATGCTCTGGTAAGAAACTGACCGACCATACCTTACTGTTAAGGGCGTTAATGTCGCATGTCGCAATTTCCCCCCATGCTTCGTGATAGTATGTGCCAGTATTGATATAGCAATAAGATGTTTGGCCACACCACTGAGAGTCATTATGCTGTATTAGTGTGTGGTTGTGCGACAGGTGATCCTGGACGTACAGCAGTTCACGCCGAGCGAACTGACGGTGAAGACGGTGGGCTCGGAGGTAGTGGTGGAAGGCAAGCACGAAGAGAAGAGGGACGAGCACGGCTTCGTGTCACGTCACTTTGTGCGCCGATACCTTCTGCCGCCAGACATCGAGCCCAAGGACGTGCAGTCCAGCCTCTCCAGCGACGGTGTGCTCACCATTGTCGCGCCCAAGAAGGTACGCTGCTGATGGTCCTGGCGAGTCGTGGGTGTGTTCCTAGGGAGGCTGTGCTTAAGACTGTGCGCCGCTATACTGACTTCTGTTGCAAGGTTTTCGCGAAGCTTCCACCAGACCTGTTAAGAAAGCCTCCATGCAGGATGTTGTCGATATTTCTCTACAATAACCCCTTACACGATACTTGTTGCAACACAAGTAATCACGAACAATTTTTTTTAAACATTTTACTTTTTTTTAAATACTGCGAGAATACCATGTATAAGAACATCATAACTAGCTTTAATCATCAAAAAATTTTTGTTAGTTGAATGATCGTTGTAACTTCTGTACAGTACTTTTATTGTTTCTACAAACTTGTTTACAATTATATTCAACAACTAATCAATTATTTATTTATCTACACATTTATAGTGCTCAAATGGCTCCAAGGCCGCCATAAATGCTTCAATAAGGGAGACTAGGCAAATCTGACAGAATGTATTGATAATTCGGCACTGTTAGTTTTCTATTTGTTCTCAACTTACAACTTGCACTGATATTTGAGAAACTGTTTCCCATTCTTCCAAGCAAAAGCATCCAACGTTATATAAAAGTGTTTCAGAAGAAAATCAGCCTCAATGAATAACTCATTCATTAACTAACAAAATAGTGAAAAATTATCAGTACTTCAAAATTAACCATGTCTTCCTTACTATTTTGGTGGTTAAAATTTCCACTATGGAGCAAACTCTCCATGGAGTATTGCACAGACAGTTTACCAAACCTCCCATGAAATCAGCCAGCACTCTGCAAACAATCCACAGTATCATGCCTGTTTCCGTGGAACTTTCCTTGGAATCTTCCATCGTGACACACGACCTGAAAAAATAACTGTACACAATTATGAGTTATCTTTGGAAATATTCTATTGTCAGAAGCAAGTACACTCTCCAGCCAGTAGTGTGCTAGATCAGAGGAACAAGTTATTTAGTTACATGACCTCAGTAAAAGGAAAATACTATACACGTTCATTACTCCAGGCATGTTAACACCACGTGTTCTAAGTGGATAGTCGGTTCTAATACCTCTTCCCTTACAACGCAATCACGCTTCACCACTGAACTGTTTCATCCATCGTCCTTCTAGCACCATGTCTAAAGACATTGCATAATCGCAACCATCATTAATACTATCTTTAGAGGGAGTAATTTATCGCGGGAAATATAGATTGTTTGCTAGGTTACAATGCAGTATTTACATAGTCGATGATTTTGTCGTTATGCATTGGTTCCCACTTGACTGAGTCTGTGAGAATCCAGGCGCGCCTTTACTGAACACTTGTAATCCGTCGGCAAACATCTGAACCGTATAATAATTATCAAATCATTAGAGATGGTGAAGTATCGCGGTAAAACATTACTGCTTGCCAAGTTAAAAATCTACTCCCAACATGTCAGAATGATTACGCCTGCTATAGGCTGTCCATATGCAAGTGAATTCACTGCCCCGTTTGACTGATCTAATAAAAAATTTACAATTGCCCATGTAAATGTATGTGGTTGATCTGTAGTAAACTAAGACAAGCCACCTGCCCTTCAAATGCGTTGCAGAGAGTTACGACTATTCTCTTTTTGACGAAACTATTTAACACACATTATATCTGTATATCTACGAAACAAACACGCACTTCAAACTATGTCACTGTAGTTTAACAAAAAATTGGCACGTTTATTACATACATTATTTTCTAGCCCCTCAAAACGGCCAAAAAAAAAGCTTTTTCAGACTGCTGTATCTGAAAAATTAATAATAGGATTCTGAAAATCTAACTATGAAAACAAGCGTTAGACACTGAACTACGCTGCCCATAAATAATATAATGTAGTCACCGCTTGAAGTCCTATGGGAAAATGATAATAGCAAAGCACTGCAAGCCATCTGAGGGGCATGAGCGGAGAGGCTATAATACTGTCCCGTGACGATTCTCTCGTTACTCCAACCATCTGCGACGAACATGTTGGGTTTGTAGATAGGTAGTAGGGCTTAACCGTTAAGTGGTTCTTAATATTTTTGTACGTGGCACACAATCTTGTGACTCCTTTACCGTGGCATCACACCAGCAAACAAGTTGGCAACATGCGACAGGAGACCAACACTAATAGTCAACAATGCACTGACTTGGCCGGGATCACGGGTTGTGGTGATGACTGTGGATTTAAGACTGTGAGACTGAAATAAAAGTTTCTGGGTGCCAGCTAACCAGTTCGTTCGGGCTAGCACGAGACTTTTGGAGAGGTGAAACGGGTGTAGGATCGATGAGTGCCCCGTCCCGTGATGGCCTGTCGTGAATGAGGAGGGTGATTGGAGACGGTGTCGTCCACGTGGTGCGCTAAGTACCACGTGGTGATTCAAATAACCTGAATTCGACAAAAATCCCATGCGCATCTCATAGCGTGAGCGAAGGTAAATTGAAATAATTAAATAAATGTTCATAAAAGTACACAAGGTGACATGATGGTGGCAGATTAAGGTCGCCGGCCTTAAGTTCCCCCGTAACGCGAGGTACGAGGAAGTTACACTACAATCACACACATGAGTTCGTGGCTAAAAGAGAGCATTTTAATCGCACGATACTGTGAAGACGAAATGAGCTTTTCCTCAACGAGCACGGTCGCGGGCTCTATAGCCGCCCATTAGTTTAATCTGTAATGGTGCGTTGAGAACGTGGTGAAAATGTAAGTATGAAAGTTAAGGCGTGGCGGGCAAGGTATTCCACGCGAAAGGTGTTCCGGGGGCACGAATTAAGAAAAAGGTTCCAGAAGATGAATTATAAACACTATTGCACTCTACCTGATTGATTGAATAAGCTGAAGTCCCCCGGGACCGCGACACTGGACGCGCTCGCACGATCGCTCTGTAGACCCGCTAATTGAAGACTATCTTCCTCCTCGTCCTCCGCTCAGCGCGTGGCTGCCCGGAAGTCGGGGAAGGGAAGTTGAATATTCCCTACGTGAAGGTGGAATGGTCACATCAGTTTTATACAATGGTTTTACAATGTGTGGTTATGCGTGCAGCGTGATTAAAATAATAAGTCCCGATGAAAAAGAACATAAACACTTGCACTTGGCTAAGAGTACGCTAAACACTGAAATTTAAGTGACATGGAAAAATTATATTACGCAATCGTAATGGATTCTTCTGTCCAGATTGCGCCTTAAAATTACTAAGATTAATAAAGTTAATGCTGTGTTGTAAATAACGTCTGCAAGGAATAAGTTAGGCGTGTGAAAGTCTCCATAGGAAACACGCCAGTTGTCGGGTTGGCCACTCTGACGAGGCCGTGCGCAAAAACGCATAGGAGAGTACATGTAGAGGGTGGCAAACTTCTTCAGTAGCCGCCGTCGTGGACGGTTCTGTTTTTTGGATCCTGTGTCGGGAATTCGGCACATTGCGTGTTTGTGATGTCCTGGAAGTTTCTAGAGTTTGATAGTGTTTTCTCTTAATGGATATTGGTTCTAATTATTGACTTGTTTCGTTTATTGATTGGAGTTATTGGCCGTGGGCGAAAGCTAAAGGCCACTTTTCACGTAAAAAAAAAAAAAAAGTAGAGGGTGGCACTTGTTGACTCTCGGGTGGACGGCTGGTGTGTTACTGAGCAAGGTTCCGTACATAACCTGGTGCTACGGTGATGTATGGCACAGAAACGGCTGACCTGGCTCACGTCAGCACGCAAAGCTTGTTTTGCTTGTTTTCACCAGTCAGTTCTGTGTAGTCTTGTGGTTTTTTTTTATCCGTATTCTCGCATTTGAGGTTACTAATTTTTATATCCATGCATGTTGAGCACATTATTGAATATAATTATATTGTTCATTATTTAAAAATAATTTTAGAGCACACGCGTAGCAAATTTTGAGGCAGACCAGTGTGCCCTGCGTCACATCTGTCGATAACCACCCAAACATCGTGTCGACGAGTTCAGTACAGAAGGAACCACTGCTTCAGGGAATCAAAATCAGAAAGGGAAGCGACCATGTCGTGTAGTAAGGAACTGTTCCCTCAATCGCCAAGGTGATTTCGAAAAAAAAAAAAAAACAGGAATAAGAATGACCTAACCGGGAATTGAACCTGGACCCTTGCGAACATGAGTACTGACAGCTTTAACACTACATTGTCTCACTTGGTAGTATCAAATACTCTGCTTTCCTAGCAAGTTCGTCTCGTCGTTATTGTCCTTTCCCGAAATCCCTCAGTGCGAATGCTGGGACGGTTCTTTAATTCAGGCCACAGCCAATTCCTTCCTATGTTCCTGTCTGCCCAAGCCGCTGGCTCCATCTGTAGTAATCTGGTTGTCAACGAGACATTAAGTCCTACCTACTGTTATTTATTGTTTACGCTGAAGAACTCTTGGACTCGTGAGCTTTTATATTGTTCCTAAGTGTACAATAAGATGATAACTCTAACCCATGCAAGGCAACTGGAAAGGTGGATTGCCAACCAATATTAAGCTTAAAAAATAAAAATATAAACACCGACTTTGCATGCAAACATTCTCGTAATCTCGCAGCGTGCGTAGCTACGTGACTCGAGTTGATCAATTTTCTACTGCTTACGTATGTACGCTAAGTGGTGGTTGTGGATTCCGGTTTTACGGGTCATAAGAACGCAAGACTACTACATTTTAACGACATTTTTATATACTTGCTCTGTTTGTGATCAAATATTATTTTTTTTAGTTCCAAACTAATACTTTTACATAATTTACTGCCGACATATCGCACAAACAAAAACAAATTTTGTGCACATCTAGATTCTATGGTGTTCATAATCCAATCACATGAACGTTCAGTGCGTACGTACGTTAAGGGTGGTTGTGGATCCGGCTTAAGTATATAGCCGAAGGCGGTGTGACCTTGGTTTCGCCTCAGTATATTTCTGTCTTGATGATGCTGCTTCGGGTCACTTGTGAGATTGTGAGAGAGCATCAGCGCAGAAGTTCACTCGAGGGAAGTTTTATAACCCTGGCCTTATGACAGTTGTAAAGGATGATGTGAATATTACATTTTAATAAGTACAACGCAATCACAAACACGGCATGACACAAAACGATAGGAAACTCCTGTAGAATTTATCGAGGTAATACAAATTCTCTTTAAAAATTTGAGCGGAATAAGATGAGAGATTCTTGCCGCCTTGATTTTATGTGTGTAGACGATTAACTCCTGCCCTTATTTTCTCTCATGGTGTAAAAACTATAAATAATTTGATAGTTTTGTTTTTGGTTAGATATGTGACAAAATGTATATAATTTATATTAAATTTAAAAAAAACAGCTGTGGAAAGTAATTCATTAATTTATTTATTCATCTCTCTGTAGAGCATGTGATTCGTCCCACAAATATTAGACATAGTAAACACAAAACAATAGGGACTATATGTTAATAGAGCAATGCAAATAGTACATACAAAACAATACAAGCTGTACAGAGTAAATAGTGCAAATAGTATAGACGGAAAACAAAACGTGAGAAAATTTAGACAATTGAAGTGATGTTAATAGTAGCATAAGATGAAAATTACTTTACATAATTTAGTGAATAAAATTGCCATTTAGTAGCAAAAATTTTGCAAACAATCAATGTGTACTTAAGTCTTACACATATAAATAAATTTTAAGTCACACACGCGTACTAATTATAAATAAATATAGATAAATCTGATTAAAGTGAAAATGATAGGTTGAAAAATACATTCACATCATTCCACGGTTAATTAACAAGAAATTCAAATAATTTACTTTTGAAAGTTGAATATTGATTAATAGATTTTACTGTTTGAGGTAGTATCAGACAATCTTACACCAGAATTATTTACAGATTTAATTGTTCTTTCATAGTTTCCTCTAGGGTAGTAGAAATTTCTGTTCGTACAGGTGTAGTGATCGAGATAACCAATATTTTCTTGCCCTTAAGTTTATTTCTAAAAAAAAAGTTATAATATGACCAGACAGGATTGGATTTGACGAATTTAATATCCGAAATATAACAAATAAAATATTCGAAAAGGGTTCTCAACAAGGCGTTGACTGCAATATGTCGGCTTCTGGAGATGATGCCTCACCGTGTATGTGGGCTCGTGTGTTGCAGACGGATCCTAAGACGCCTGGGGAACGACTTGTGCCCATCGTGCAGACAGGACTGCCAGCAGTGAAGCCATCCGCCGAGACGTCACAGCCAACCATCGAGCAACCCGACACGCCGAAACCAGAGAACTGAAGAGACTGATAAGCACTCCCCTATCTTTATGTACATACTCTCCCCGTCAGCGCCTTCCCCCGTGATACTACGCACCCTACAACTGTGGCAAACCTGACATATACGCCTCGTCGTATATCTATGAATGTTTCTTTGTCTCAATCAACGCAGCTTACTCGTGCCTTCATTTCTTTCATAATCCTGCGCATAATTCTCAATCGAGGGCTTGACATTTTTTCAAAGTTACACGTTGCAGTTCGGGAAGAACGTACTTAAATTAATCACAAAATTTGCGTGGCACTTACTTTTCCTACAAAATTTCTCATGGGCCTCACATAGGAGCCGATTTGATTTCCAGGTAATGGGACCATAATTCCGTAGTATCACATTCTGGAATTGCACCGTGTATAGGCTTACATACATTCACACGATCAGCAAGTTTCATCAGATCAGCATTTACTCATTTAAGTACACCGTACCCAACTCTCAGTATTAATATCATGAATACGTGATTACTGAAGTAAGCATTTAGATTCTAAAATACTATTTTCTTCAATCAGTAAAAATGCAGATGTCCTTTATATATTGGAACGGATTAATACAAAAATCATCATTCATAAGATGTATGAAATGAGAAAAAAATATATTGCTAAGGGGAAGACGTGTAGTTATTATTAATATCAATTAATAATCACGCATTTTAAACACTGTACTTTAAATTAGCGATAAACAGTCTTAGCATCATACTTATAATTTATTCATATTTGTGATATTTGTAATTCATTTTTATAAAAACGTAAAATAAAAAAAATTGTATGCCTACGCGTGTGGTTATTTGAGTGTTTGCCTTTCCCTATTTGCACGTGTAATTACTTTGACCAACATAACCAGATTTGAAATGTTTTGTTTAATACATCTTTTGCAAAGAAAATATTACTTCAAGAAGATTGCAGTAGACAAGTTTAATAATAAAAATAATTTTAAGACATTATTTTTACTGACGTATTTACCTTAAACTTACATGCAATATTGAAGAATAGAGAAATTTTATTTTTATTAAACTGTCGCTACAGATTTTTAGCGTATTTGTTTGGAACACTGGTGAGAGATATATGGTTCGAATCCCGTGTAAGTTAAGGTGACAGGGATTTAACGTTTTGAAAAAAAAAATGACTAGCCGTTACTGCATATTAATCAACATTAACGATAGTTACATTATTGTTTGTATGGTTGGTAGCGAACATTGCATATAGTTCCGTGTATTTTCTTATTTGAATACAGCGTTAATGAAAGAACATCAAATGCAATCGACCTCTCTGTATACCATATACTTTAAAATATTTATTTATGATCATATTGACATACCTACTGACTGTGTAATTTGACTCGATTAGTGCGCCACCACAAAGTGATGCAACCGCCTGCTGAATTCAAAACTGTCGTTGACACATTGCCGCTAACGCTCGCACCACAGACGTAGTTCAAAATTCCACCGACAGGTGGCACCAGAGTTAAGTTTTCTCAGCTTCGCTCGTTTGAAGCTGAAGGCGAGTTGATCCATAAGTGTGTTTGTCCGTTGTGTAATAAGTATGGGTTTCTGATGAACACATTCAAAAGTATTAGAAGTAACGGTTTATGAATATTATCGCTAATGATGTGATATCATTAGTAATCTGTAATCTGTTATGTTTTACGATTGCCAACCCGAGCATATGGAATTAGAAATAGCATATATTTTCTGTTCCACACATTAAGAAAATACGTTATTTATTGTTTTTTTAATTGCGTAGTCGTTGTTCATGGCAGTATGCTGAACGGAACTTGAATTCTTGAATTGCGTGTGTCGTGTATGTTTACAGTGGCGGTTTTGAATTACAGATTAATATACTACGCAAGCATTTACGAGATAGTAACGGCTACACTGTGTGTCGTAACCAATTAGAGTCTATGCAGAGAAAATAGTGTTATGAAACGTTAATTCGCAGGTATTTATAACTAAGATTACTATTGAATATAGTATATATACAGCGTCCGTTCATTTAATGAGTAGATATTGTAGATAACATTTATCGGAGCAATGTAATGTAAATGTAAACATTTTAAAAGCCTGTGTAAATAAAAGCACGTGGCAACTTTTATGTTTACATGCGGCGGGAAGATATTAACTGACAGAAAATAGAAATTAATCAGGGCTTTTTTGAGTGCTCACATTATTCCGAATCACTAAATATTAGTGGTAGCTGGCAGAAGAATTAATATTCTATTAGAAATGTCCAACAACTTCGTTAAGAGAGCGTGGTAGATAAATAAACATCTGAAAACATCAATTGATTTCTACGCTTTTTTAGAAGCCAATATGGATAAAATACTCAATGGCAATCCTAGATAATGGTATTTGCCAACTTTATGAGTAAATATTTATCCAAAATTACTAATTTGTTGGGCGTGATCTCTTGCGCCGCAGTTAAATGCACGAGGTTCCGGCGTCAGAGATTATGCCTCAGAAGTTCGTAACACTGGAAACAATTGTGCTTAAAACGTTGGCTAAAACTGATGTCGAGGATTGCTATTATTTAATTTTCGCAAATTGGCTTCAAGAAACCTGCAGTTATACCTAGATTAACGCTTTTAGCGTTGAATTATGTACCACGCCCTCTTAAATGTAAAAAAAAAAAATAGCGGACTTAGTCGCGACGGGGACAGTTGATATGAGGTATTTGGACGTCTCTCAACAGCTAAAGTTTTGAGAAGTGATGAGTGACATGAGGTTATTGTAGATCAGAGTCTGGAATGAAGGCCCAGGAAAAGGACAGAACCCTGAGAAAAGTCACCGACCTGCGGATCCTACAGGCACGATTATCACATGTGAAAATCCTGCTGATTCTGAAGGGAATCGAACACAGATTACAATAATGTGACTACATTATGGAACAGTTTTAACACTTGTCCCAAAATTTTGTTAAAATTGACAAGTAAATTCGTTATAAAGCAATTTAACATAAAATAGTCAAGTGAGTAAATAATCCGTCCAACAAAGTACTCTTAAATAATTTATAGTTAGAAATATTTCCAGTTACTTATTTGATTCCTATTTTTCGGATTTTCGACAGTGGTCCGCGGTAATATTTCAACCTCTTTGATGTAAATACCAACATTTCCTTGAAGCCAATATCTCATACTCACATTTATCTGTAAATTTCTTCAAATAATGTTCGCCATATAAAGTTATTGTAGTTACGTCACATAAACGTTACTGTAGCTTTGTGGCAGCTATTAATTAGGAAAGGTTAAAGACGACCTACGTTTTTAGCCAATATTTACTGACAAAATGGTTATAAAATGTCTAGGAAGTCAGATGTTTCAGCCAATAAGAGAACTGCTGCATTCGAAAATTAAAATTTCATATCCTGCATTACTGTTTCGCATTATTGCATAGTACGAAAAAAAAATTGTATGTAAAGACAGAGCTATAGAATGTTATTTATTGACAAGTGCTGTGTAATAGCATGCCTTGTCTCTAATTATGGGCATTCAAACATTAGCCAAAGTTTGAGTTTGAATTTAATACTTGAATAGAGGGTAAGGATAACTGAAACGAGGAAACGGCCAGATCACGTATTTTTAGGAACATTTAATTTCAAAATACCCAAAAGTCTATCAGACTGCCTGATGTAACGTTGCTGAAGAACTACAACAAAAATTTAAAATAAATCAAATTCTTAATGTCATTGCTTGAAATTATTTTGATTTTTAATCTTAAACTTAATTTTTAATATTAATATCGCGTGAACATTAAATTATGAATTTTTTAATAGTTATGATTGCTTTAATGATTTGCAACAATCTAATAGGTGACAACTCTACAAAACAAAATTAATATTAAACGGTGATATACTGTACATTTAACAGAAATTTTGATGACCACTTTTGGTCAAACATTTATGTTCCAAATTTTTTGTCAAATTTAGTTGGAGGTAAAATTGGACGGAAGGAGGGGCATCAAAAAGTATGTCAGACTATTTATGTACTTTAGTGAACTGTTCCAAGCGGAAAAACGTTCATGACAATTCACGTGATATAAACATTTATTTCCAAAAGTAAGTTAGTTTTGTATCCGCTTCTCTACATGACGCTGAATAAACGGTCCCTAGCACGTTATAATACTTAAGCCGGCCTCACACGATGCCCAATTTCATAGCAGTTTCTATGCCCATTTTCTGGTAGCATTTCTGCTTCCGTCTGAGTGCAGTTCCAGCACCTCCACAAGGGGTTTGGTTCTGGGCATGGCAGATTTTGTACCCGAAACGTTACCCAAAAATGTAATAGAACATGTCCTATTTTTCGGGAGTTCATATTACCCAG